>NIPQ01045205.1:0-27674 GCA_002806875.1 Lepidotrigona ventralis hoosana | reverse complement strand
GGGGGGGGGTTGGGATCGTCCGGATGGCAGGAAGGTACACAGAGCAGCGAAGGAGGATCGCCAAGGGGTTCGGGCGGGTTGTTGGTGCGCGCCGTTTTTCATTTCGTCCATTGTCGAGGTACACAATTCAGGAGCCTATTATGGCTGTTATTCTTTCGCTGGCCGACAGCTTCGCCCGCGGTGTATACGCGCCGCACGACAGACAGTCGCCGGTGACGTTCCTGCACCGATACGTTATTGCGTTCCGTTGCGGTGCAACAAGCAGCGCAATATACTGCTTGACAGCGTGTTCCTCTCGCGCCGGAGCGTCGAGCGCTGCGCGTTCCGCGCGCCTGTTTATTTACTGCGCTCGCGAACGATCGACGAACGAGCCCCTCTTTCTCTCTCTCTCTCTCTCTTTCCCCCTGCGCATCCTTTCTCCAGTTTCATCTACACGAGGACAATCACGATCGCGGCGATAACGCGGCGGCAGCGTTAGCGCAATCGCTCTGGACACGAGCCGCGTAACTCCGATTCGGCCCTTTTGTGGCCACTCGTAAATCATCTCCACGGGCGGAATCGTTTCGGCCAGCGGCCCCCTTTCATTGGCCAGCCGATTTTTGAGAATGATTTGTCGCCAAAGAAATATCCTCTCGCTCTGCAGTCCATCGTTTCGTTCGCAAGCTGCGCGTTTTACGGGCCAATTCGGACTTCGGTACCTCTGTAATTGTTGTTTCGATTGGAATAACAACAACGATAAGCTATTTGTCGGGGCATGGTACTCGTTTTTCGAAATTTTGCGCGACTTCTCTCGACGAGTCATTAAGAAGTCATTCGTTTCTTTTTCTTGTTTCCATCGATTTTAGCGAATCTTTTACTTAATTTGCGTTACCAGTCTTTTTTGTTTCGTATGTATTGAGGTACCAATGAAACAAAATGATTGTATGAACGAAGTTAGGAAAACTAAAGCTTTTTAAATTAATTTGAAATACCGATTTTCGTATACACTTGGAATGTTATCACGAACGAATTATTATGGAAATTAAGATTCATTTTTTTAACGTCTCGTCTGTTCTCAAAGTCACAGACGCCAGCTAACTCGCAACGAACAACCTTTACAAAACGATACGCTTGTAATTTGCGCCACGCTAACTGCAACTACGAAGAGTGCTCGCGCGTGTCTTGCTAATTGTCATACGAGACAAACCGGCAAGCGGCGAACCCTTTAGAAAAGCGTCGTACAAAAGCGATTACTAGCAACAGTGTCGTCCCGATAATTGGTCTGAAGCGAGGGGAAGGGGTAAGAATCGATGTCACCGGCGTGGACAATCGTCACGGAACAGGCTTTTAACGTGGCGAACGATCGTCATTGTTGCCGTTCGCCGCGTTTCACCCGACTTCTGCGCGTCGACAATTCTATGGAGTGTCGTTGCTTTCTCCTCTCTCTCTCTCTCTCTCTCTCATCCACGCACACCCTTCTTTCCACACAGACGCTCGTTTCAAGTTTACCCCTTCGTCGTACCGTACCGTGGCGTGGCTTTCTCGTTTCAACGCGGTCTATGGTTCTACGGGGGTGGCATCGGCCACAACGAGCCCGTTGTATCGGCGTATAAGCGTCGCACACGGCCACGATGTGGTATGGGGCGAGATTTACGAGCTATGCGGGGTCCGACGTGCGCACACAGACGCGGAGTAGCCTGGGCTTGCTACCGCGATCAGCGTCGAGTCGGCGTCGTTGTGCTTTTTCTATAGTTCGGTGATTAAACAGTTTAATATCACAAATACCGGGCTGGACAATACGTTGGTCTCGACAGGTTAGTGTGGGTGTCGCGCTCGCGAGCACCTACCACGACACCCTTTTGTTCCTGGACAACACCCGTTGCGCCTGGTCCATCACCTTTCCACCCTCTCTCTCTCTCTCTCTCTCTTTTTCTTTCTCTTTTTGCTCCAGGATTTTCGAGACTCGAATATTTCGTTTTACTCTTGATCTCTCTTTCTGCCGGTCTATACGCTTTTCCCTTCTTTCTTTCTTTTCTTTTCTTTTCTTCGTGCTTAGAAAGAGTACACGAGAACGTGTGCACGGTATTCAACTGTGCCGCGACGGAATCCTTTTTTTAGATGGTCGCTGTATCGCGATGCGGAGGTGGGGGGGAGGGAGGAGGGAGGGAATAAGAGCAACAAACGCGGAAATAGAGGCAACGCGGATGAAAAATGAGATACGAGGAAGTTTGAAGGGAGAATTTATAATGCGACCGGACAGAGGTTTCCGAGTGGAAAGGGTAATAATGGGGGCTGTTAGAGGTGGTGTGGTAGGTTGTTCGCGGGTGAAACGCAATTTTGAACCTGTATCGGGTAGCGGCGAATTGGCCGTATGCAGGTGGATTTTAACGCGCTAATAGCGGTGAACGAGCTTTTTTTAATACGCCAGACAGTGAACTACAGTCGGTCATGAAATGAGAAATTGTCGATGTTCGTTTTCATTTACTGGTGAAAAAGAATTATATACAACAGTTTATTTGGCCGTATTTTAAAGCGCGAAGACTTTGACAAGTCTTTCTCAATGTGTTGCGATGTTTTTACGTCATGCTGTAGACAGGAAAGTAAGGATACTTTTGTTTTTGATAATTCGAACTTCTCAGTTCGAGTTTAGATCTCAAAGATCTAACTCTTTCTTTGTAATAATTTCTTGAATCTTGCTGTATAATTTTACTAAACTCTGAATATTGAGATTAAGCGTAAGAAATTCTAATACTTCGTTTTTTAAACATAATGTTCGAAGCTCAAATTAAAATTATAAACAAAGATTTTTCAAAGGATAATTGTAAAGCCATCAAGATCTATGATGAATCCATTCATGAAAAGGGTCTTGAGTGATTTTCAGAGAAACCATTTCTGAATTAATTTATTCATTGACTCGTTGTTGGACGTAAGATTTAAATCACTTTGTGAGATAAATTAAAAGTTGCTGCTGCATCTGACGAGTTTCTACGATTCGTAATGATCGATTCATTGACGTGATCAATGAAAAATTATCCCAGATGATAGTTCTGTGTACTATGGCAGGGGCGACGATAAGTAATTCCATGAAATTTTTCGAAATGAGAGAAACTTTCTGCTTGGTCAACTCGACCCTCGGTCAAAGAAATATTTGACGCTAGGTTATAGATCATCGCGGAAGAATTTGAAACATAAATTCCGTGACAGGGAACGTTTGCTCCAATAAATAAAAGTTACTTCGTGGTTCGACTCACCCCCGATATTTTTATTCGATAACGAACGATATTTCAAACGAGAAAAAAAAAGTTCATCCGGCCGTTGTTTTATATATTCCATCGGAGATAAGAGGAATTATTTTTGCGGAAGGATCATTGTTGTTTCGAGACCGTTTTCCGATCGGTTTAATATCGAGCCTTTCAGGCTTGAGTTTTATTCTCCGACATGGATAGACGGGGAACGAAACTGGTCTTGTACGGGCTTCTTGGGAGGGAAATGGAGTCGTAAAACTCTCGTCACCGTAGAAGAAAAAGGAAAAAAAGAGAAGAAAGAAAAACTCAAATCACTGAATGCAAAAATCAAGCATAGGAATCTCTTGTTTCGTCTGGAAATAAGAAGAAGCAGCGACGCGTGCAAAGTTACGCCGGGACGAGTTTCTTAAACTTTAGCTCTCTTTCGTCGTAACCTTGGCAGAACAAAAAGTTTCAACCCTTCGTACATTTATGCCGTAAACATGATGAAACTGTCTTTTGCCGTTTCGGTATATTATATTTTCACCGTGACATCGTATATTTCTTTATCCTCCGCTTTGGAAATGGAACATCACGAATGTAATCTCGTTAGAATTGAAAATTACGATTTTATATCCGTCCTCTCTCATATTTTATAGTCAGCGTGAAGTCCGCGTTTGTCAATTTTCAAATATTAAAAACAAATATGAAAACAAAGATTGGAAGTATTTTGTAGGTACAAATATTTTATATACAGATTCTAGAAAAATTAGATTAGATTAGACTTTTTTGTTTTTACTGGAGAATATAGATAAATTGATCGGAATTCTGTGTTTTATTATTATATCATTATAATCAGAATAAGTTTTATTCGCTGCATTGTAGATTTAGAACTGGCCTTCTCATAATATTTGATAAGTAAAATAATTTTCTCCTTAGGCTCGATCTTTTAAATTACTTTCAAAAAAATATGAGGTCATTATTAACCTCAATATTATATGAACTTTATTTTTGTAAAGTATAATTTTAGTTCTGTATACAATAGCTCACATATAGTCTCGAGAACTTTTAGAACGAAAGTAACAAACCTTAAAAAGACAATAACAATTTAAAGAGGAGAACAGAAAATTCGTAGAGAGGAAAGTGAAGGAAGGAGATTGTGACCATCTCCAATCAGCCGGTACTGTGGTCGAATCGATTTTCGTAATGAATTGTGGCTTGGTAACTCCTACTACCAAACCAATATTGCTTCTTCAGGGTTACAAGTTCTTTCCGTCCTTCGAGTCGACCTAAAACACGATCGCTCCTAGTTTTCGATTAAAGCTCCCAATACTCTGGCCACATTGGTCCCCCCGTTTCCGAAAGAATACTTGTTGTATTTGAGATCTCGTGACATCTTCATTCGTGATTAAAACATTACGTATATACATATTATTTCTAGATATTAATCGATCGATTATCTTGTTATTATTAACGCTAAAACTACCGACGATTAAAGTAGAAAACTTTAGCGTCAGAGAAATGAAAGTGCAAGCAGTGGTAGAAGCAAATATTTCAATCAACAAAAATTTTTTTTTTTATTTAAAAATACACTTTTGCAATTATATGAGAATTCTATGAAAAATTACAAATTTGGTCACTTTAATGATAGTTTTAACGTTAATAATTAACATTTATTAACACGCAGAATTCATACGCTGACTGAGTTTTGTCCATTTGAGATGAAATGTTCAGTTTTTTTCTGAAATATTTTATTACAGTACACTAAAGGCACGTTTTTCATTTTGCGGTATTATTTATGTTGTTGAAAATTCTTCCATCGATAATGTCTTATTTCGATCATTTTGAAACTACTACCAGTCAGTATATTAAACAGATATACAAAGTGGGAAAAATGAGGTTGCGGTGTTACATATATATGAGCAAGTCAGTTGAACAAACGCGTATCCTATGGGGCGGCATTCCTGAAATATGCGAAATATTCGTGGAACGGCACGTTTATAATGTGTTCCTTCAAGCACGATGAAATGTAGTTCCTCCTCCTGATTTAAGTGCTCTGTCGTCGGAGAGAATTTGATGTTGATGAAGTTCGACGAACAGTTCGCGAACTATTTCGTTTGATTTCTCTTACATTTTTCTAAACATTACGATAAAAATGAACGAAAAGATAAATTTTCATGCTCTCTTTGACTTTGTTACATTCACGAGTGATTAATCTTTTAATTAAGGTCGATTCTTAGTCAAAATTTTCTACAATTATACAATTAAAAATAACAATCGCAACTTAAGTTTTAATTACTATAAGACATCATATAATTGACTTCTATTAAAGAAGTTAAAAGATTAGACATCCAATGAAATAGAGATTCGTCCAGTTGACGAATTTTCTTGCTTTAACTTTCTTGAGGAAATTCTTTTCTCAGAAATATTTATTGAATTCGTTGAGGTAGCATACGAGATTCGACATCTTTTCCTTTGACTCTTCAATCAGTCCTCAATATTTTTATACGAAGGTATCGTTTTTACTCTCGCTTATACTTTTAAACTTCCATTACCTATATCAATATCTTAAACTTTAACCTAATTCTTTTTCCACCGGTATATTTCAAGAAGCATCGCTTTCTTTTATCCGTAAACTCGAGGTTCCTCTATTTTCATAGTTTGCTCGAACCTGCATATCTTAGATTAATTAAGAGGTTCATAACGCGAACTATCTTCCGAATTGTTAGTAAAAATAATACAAGCGGGAAAATTACATTGCCGCACGTATCGCTCCGATAGTCTCTCGGAAAGGGTTGAAGAAAAAAAACAAGAAAAAACGAAGTGACGATCCAGTCAGTAGAGCGAGGCGATCGGTCCATCAGTTAATCGGGATACCGACACAAAGACGTCATCGTCGTCGTCGCCTCGTATATCGTAGATATAAGCGCGAGCGCGGAAACGAGGCTGGCAGAGGGTGAGCACGTAGCAGCGGGCGCCCGCTTGGTGATCGGCCGCGGCAATTTGCGACAACTAATCTAAATTCAAATTGCTTCGAACAAAACTAATCTAGTGGTCACACAGAACCACCCCCCTTTTCCTCTGCGTTCCGGTGGCGCGCGCGACACCAATCCTCCTCGACCGGTCCGCTTCTTCCACCCTCTCTCTCCCTCTCTCTCTGTCTCTCTCTGTCTCTGTGTGTGTGTCGCTGGCTGCTTTTCACCGATGTCTCGTTGCATCGGTCGCACTCGCAGCTCGCCGTTCCTGTCACGCCCATACGTTGATTGAGCCTCACTAACAATCTGCGTCCGCAACCTTCGGCTCCCGTTTATACGCGTATTTCGCGAGCCAGCGTTTTTCCACCGAGAGAACAACCGCGTATCGCGCACCGTTTCTCTCCTCTCCACCCTCTCCTCCCGACTCGCCCCTCTCTGCCGGCCGGTGCACGCGATGAAATTGCAGCCAGCGGCGACGGTCCGTGCATCGCGCGTCCGGCTTGATGGACGAATTGCAAGGTTTTTGAAACCGAATTCCGCGGCGCTGTCCGATTCAAAGGGATTTGCGTGAACGGAATAAGCCGCGTATAGGATTTCACGCTGAAATATTGAAACGCCTGATGCGCTATTCATATTCTCCTTTTTTCCCCCGCCCTTTTTTTTTGCGCTAGAATTCCTCGCTAGAGTTCGACCGAGGTGGCATCGAGTTCGGTCTATACACTTGCGAGCTCGAGTCAAGTCCGACGTCTTTTGAATTTTCGTTTAACGAGCTTCCGATAGTACTCCGAAATGGAAATGTATCAACGAGTGGGGAGAAGTAGTCTAGAGTTTCGAATGGAAATATTCAGAATTAGTACGTAAATAAATAAATAACGAAACAAGCTGGAATACCATGCTGCTGGGTATAAAAGATATTAATTTCTTAGTCTGGATCGTAGGTATTCTAAATTGTTCATTTCCGTTATAAAAACTTCAAAACTTTTATTAGTATTGAACTATGTCGGAAATTTGCGAATACTTGTCGACACGCAATTGATCTTTCGACAACAACAATAATAGTCTGTCTGATCGTTAGCCTTCTATAGTTCATTGTAAAGACATCTCTTCTCTTCTATTCCTGCGATATCGATTCAAAAAAAAAAAGATCGCATAATCGAATTCACGTTGTTCAATTAACTCGTGTTAAGATCCACACTATTCGTCATACTAAGCTCGTGCCTACACGACTGCTAACAAATATAAAAAACGAAAATGGCGAACACAACATTTAAGAAAACAACTTTGACGCATACGCGAAGACGTTGACGCTTCCTGGAAAGGTTCGAATTTGTTTGCGAGACGCTCGATGCTGCTTCCAGAAGAGATCGTGTCGAGCATCGTCCACGACACGATCGAACATCGTCTGCAATTTCTGCAACATCGATTATTTACCGCGCGGTGTTGCCGGTTTCTAGTTGCCAGCTATTTAGACCGGACGTCGTTCCCCGTATCTGGGCTGCGGTTTGTTGAAATTATGAGTCGACTGACCGACGAGCAAACAGAAGCTTTACGCGATGGGGATGGGAGTGGAAATTGCGGTACAAGTCCCGAGTGTTTGATGACATGTTATCGAGATCGATATTAATTTTGGAACGCGTGCACGCGGCTACGGATAAAAGTTTTCTCGTGTACGTACGCGCGATCACGATTGAATAATGACCGTTTTCGAAATCCAATCCTCTGTTTCCTTGTCCATTACATTGCGCGGGATCGTGTGCTGTAAGAATTTCGTTTACCTACGATTACTGTAATAATCGGTCGTTTCCTGCGATTGAAGATTGATGTTTTCGATACGCTTCGATTCGACTTTGATATTTTTGTAGCAGCTTTGACATTTTCATTAATGAAATAGAGAGAATGAAATGGTCCGAATGGGGACACAATTGTTCGTATTTTTCATTGTAATACATATACTTTTAATTATCATCTTTAAGAACAAACAAACATACGTTATTTTTTACATTTAAATTTTATTGCACACGCGCGTGAATTTGCAAGGAGAGAACAGTGAGAAACAGTGAGTTCTATTTTTCCAAGCTCGTTGTAAGAATTTTGACGCGATATCCCTTTGAATTTTTTCTTCACAATTGCGATCCAATCATTGATCGTAGTCACTTGCGTCGGCACTTAAACAGAAAAAAGCGTTACATGTCGTTTCGACGATACAAAAATTCGATATTACTTGTAGGCGATCGATGAAAATCGCTGTTCGAAATTAGAAGAAACAGCAGCGTATGTAAATAGCCGGACGAAACAGGCCGACCATCGGAGCATCGAGGCGCGAGACGAATCGTAATTAACGCGCGGCGTATCTCACTGGACGGAATAATTACGCGTATCAGTATCAAGTGTCGAATCGGTCCTCGAATTTTCACAATTGCACCGTGGCGTCAACACGCTCGTATCAGCGACGTCGCGTGCGGTTAGCCGCGCTTGACATTTTCCGCAATTGCATGATATTGGATGGATGGGCGGACATATTGCTGAGGTTGCAGGAAAATAAAATAAAAAAAAAAAAAAAAAAAAAAAAAAAAGATGAGGGGAGACAGAAAGAGAGGGAGAGGGACAGGAACGAAAAACGCAGATGAAAAATCGTGCGACGCGTGTACTTCAACGAGCACAGGCTCGTTGGCAATAATTCCGAGAGAATATTCGATCCTCGCTGAACAACGATCGAGCATTATTTTGATCGTTTCATGTCCTGCTCTTCTCCGTAATTGCTTTCCGTAATTATTGTTCCCGATTGCGAGGGATCGATTATTTCGTTACATGGACGTTTGCAGTGGATTCGAGTCGCGGTATCGGTGGATCAGCCACTTAAGAAACTATGTACGTTTTAAACTTAAAATTTGTATTGTATTTGTTTCTATTTATTTCTATTCGTTCGTTGAAGATACAAATGCACAAGAAATATTCTTAGAAAGCGACGCAACAAGTATATATGGATATAGGGCAACAAGTAGAATTTGAACTTACGTACATGTGATTCTTAAAACTTCAAAGTTCACTGTTGGATTTTTATGCGTTTCTGCAAAAATTAAACTCAAAGAACACTCAAAATAGAACACTCGAACCACTTGAACTGATTGTAACTTTTGAATGCTACATTTCTTTTATTCCTTTTGCGGAATGTTTAGATTTAAAAAATGGATAATTTATATATTTCTAACGTCATTCCCTTCCTCTGTCATTTACATTTATATAAATCGACCAGAAGGAAAAAAGAAAAGAACAAATACTGCCAAGCAACTATATTGCGATCTGCGTATCGAAACAGCTACACGACTGTCAGTAACACAAACAGAAACGTTGAACTCGCAAAGGAAGCGCATGGGTTCGTGCCTCGGTCCCCCGGTGTCCTCTCCATTACTTTTCCAGTCGGCGTCGGACGTTAAAGTAGTTTTCGTGAAAGTGTCACCGGTAGGACCGAGGTGGAACGATCGCGCACGCACACACGAAAAGTCCGGAGGTGGCTGGGTTCGGTCCGGTGACGAGCCTTCAAAGCGTCACGATGTCCGCGGAAATTAAATTTCTACGGTCAAAGTAATTCCTCACACGTATCCACACTCTCTGGATAACTGTTGTCCTGCCGGAGGATGAGGAACGCCGGCCATGGCATTCGTGAAAGGACTGTCCGTCCCTGTTTCTTCGACGTTGAAGGCGGTCCAGGGCGTCCAGGGCGTCGAGATAGAGAGCCGCTGGAAAATCCTTCCTCCCTCGACCGAATGCCTTTTGAGGTTTCTCGATTCGCTTCCTCCTTTCGTTTCTCGTCACCGTTCGATGTCACGTGCGGCTCTTGCCTCCTTGATACGGTGATTTCGCAGATACGTAAGTGAGATCTTTTGGATGCCCGATCTTACGCATCGTTCTTACGAAATTTGAAAAAAAAAACCACCTCGGTTTTGAATGTCTAACCTGTGGATGGTCACTCTCAAGAGGATTGTAAGAGGATTGTTTTACGACGGTTGTTGTCATGTTTATAGCATACTCTTTCTGGATAGTGAATTTTTAATTTGTGGATCAGTGACTCCCAAAAAGGATTGCAAAGTGTTTCCTGACGATTATCGCTTGCAAGTATTATAGATCATTTGTTTGAAGTTTTCTCACTTCAGAACATAACTGAACATTCTTTTCCTTGCTTTTTTCCTTCAAAGAACTGCGTTCTTTCGGCTATTTTCGACCCGTTCGAAAATTGAAACCTCGAGTTTATATAAAGTACAGAAAAGTTCCTACTAGTTCGTACGAACGATTTCTTCCGAATTTCATGTTAAACACCTTTTTTTTCGAAACGTTATAAATTCCTTGCTTTACAACTGAGTGTAAAATTGAAGTGCAAAAATTTGAGGATTACGAAATCGTCGCGTTTCAACTCGAAACTTTCGTCAAAAGAATCTCACGCAGCAAGCCCATAAATACATAGCGACATCGGTATCGTATTTAAGCGAGAACATTCTTTTCATCCGGTGAAAAGGAGCGTTCGTGGCTAACAGTCGAGGAGAAGAGGAGCGTCCACTCCCCTGAGAGTATCTCTTAAGACCGATTCACTTCACTCACCGTCCAAGTCGTTTCCCTTTCTTCCTTTTCCCTTTTCTTTCTCTCCCTCTCTTTCTTTTTTCCTTCTTTTCTTTCTTCCTCTCTCTCTCTCTCTCTCTCTCTCTCTCTTTTTTAAAAACGTTCTCCTCTTCGCTCGACAGCGCGTAGAATCCTGCTGGCCGCGCGTGCTAAATTTTTTTTTTTTCATATGCTGCGTGGCCAGAATTTATGCGACCGAGATCCCAGGGCAATAGGGGAGCGTCCGCCTGGCGGACAGAAATGAATAGAGCGGCTGACTCCCGGGTACTTTACAAATATGTGACCAGAAAACACACCGAGAACGCGCATCCCTTTCCCCCTTCGTTTTCTCTCTCATTCTCTCGTTCCCTTTCTTTCTTTCTTCTCTGTTTCCTTGCGTTCTTTTTTCCCTCTCTGTTCCCGGTTAGATTCGATATCATCCCACCTTGAAGCTACTCGTTGCCCTGTACACCTTTGGTTGCGCGAATTTTTCCATTCCATCTCTTGTTGTTGAATTTCACGATGTGATGTTCCTGCCTTTCTCTCTATCTGTATAGTCGACGATTTTTCTGCTTACTTTTTAAGTGCTCCTCTCTTCCTGTTCGACAACCTTTGTGTTTGTTTTGAAAGAAGCGCCTCGAGTGTAGCGTTTGACAACTTTTGCACTTATTTTTTGCCCAGGGCCTCTCTGTATGTTTCGGACTTTTCTTGCCAGGGTTTTCCAGTGTCGTGTTTTTTCCTTTCGTTTGAATGTTTTTAGGTAGGTGAAAATTTAATTATTTTCGTGCTTTTTGCAGTTTGAAGTTCCGAAGACATGTGCAAAAACTGTAATAATTATTTGAAGGTATTAATAGTAATATTTAGTATTTAGTATATTAATAGTAATATTTATTACTAAACGGGCAAGTTATAATAGTAAATTAAATTTCACAAACTTCAATTTCAATTTCTTCTTGGATTTATATAATTTTTTCCTGTATTAATTTATTTTCATTTTTAGTCCACGAAACTGTCTTTCACGACCTGTGAATTATATTCCGTGCCACTTCTACATCAGTAATATTCATTCTAAAAGAATAAAAAGTTTTGTTCTAAAAGAAACACGTAGATCACGCAATTTCATGCAATTCACGGTATTTTCTCTTCGGGAAACCAGCTTTCCCCTCCTTCCATTTTCTCATTTCGTCAACATCCTGCTGCCTCTTTCATTATTATTACTTTAGCCACCGTAAACTAATAGTAGTATTTCCGTGACGGGTACCAAAAATCGTCTTATTCCCCCAGTCCATTCTCCATAGATCTCTCTTCAGCCGAGCTTCAGGCTCGGTCGGCTCCTTTCGCAATATCGCGTTTGCGTTTATAAACTTTCCGGTCCCCGGATCCACATAAATCACGGTGGTTCGTCGTGCGCGTTTCACGATGCTTCTCACGCGTGTATTCATCCTTCTTCATTTCTCTTCATTCGACCTTTTCGCTTCTGCGCCACGGTGTTCGCCAATTTCACGTTTCTCCCTCTTCCGCAACCTGGACGCGTCGTCCGTGTCCGGGATCCGAAAGGGAAAGGAAAAGTCTCGAGCCAGGCCGCCTGTCCCGTCACGAATTCCCTTGGAATCAAATATCTGGCTGTTGTTCCGCGACCGAATTCACGTAGTCTTCCTCGACTACTCTTGCTACGGCTCGATGAGTTATGATCTTGGCGAACCAGTTATTTCTCCACCTTCTCTCTCGCCATCCCTCTATCCTTTTACTCGCTCCACACTTCCACGTTCACGTTCAGCCGGCGGAATTGAAATAGCGCAGCTATTCGGATGGACACGCGGCAAATAAATTGCATTATGCTATGCGATTGCCAGCGCAACCTCTGGCGATTTGCATGGATCACCGGATGCAACGAAATGCTGGATGTTCTGAAAGGGGAAACGGATGATTCTCCGAAATGGTGGAAAAAATAGGAAAGGGGAAAATTTTTTTTCGTCTTCGAGTTTGGGAAAGTCTCGAATTTGAGCTGAGCCTTCACTGGGTCGTTTATTATTTGATTTTCCCCCTCTCGTTTATTTAACTTTTGTTATTTAATTAAACATGAACTGCATTTGCTAAAACTGAAATTGAATGTCTATTCGAGAATTAATATCAGCGTAGAAGTGAATAATAAGTGAATAATAAGTTTCAATGTAGACCTGGTACAAGCATACCTATTAAATATTCTAATTTAATTTTCTCGGAAACAGAGCGTTTTATGAAGAAGTTCTGTTCTACGCTTTCCACTCATTTTCGCATTTAAGATCATCTTCAGTCTCGAATTAGTTCAACAAAGTTTAGTACACAGTCTCCGTATTGAATTCGGACTACTACAAATTTTCAACGTCTTACAAGATTTTAATAAAACGGAAAAACCTGAACGCAATTTAATAAAAGATTGTACTAGCTATTAAACTGTACTGCAACTAGTTTTCATTAACTGTGCTACTAACGATATCATTAGTGAGGTACAAGCTGTATTGCACATATGCACATTAATAGTTTGTGTTTCTCCCCTTTGCCATCGTTATAGTAACTACCTTTACCTATTTCGTATACGCTGTTTCAATTTTCCTTTCCACGATATCAAGTCAATAAGATATTTCTTTTCAAGATTAACCAAGAAATACTTAAACAACAAGACTTAACAAACAATTCTATCGCTAGCTAATAAATTATTAGTACGTATGTACGTAATAATACTGTCATAATTAATAAAGAAACATACAAAAAAAATGAATTAAGAATTTTGAGTGGCCAAAGGATATTTGAGAAATATTCAAGAAAATGAAACGGATTTTATTTTATATTTCTTCGGTCCATTACTCCTTTGTCGCATCATGAAAATTGAGACGCGCTGTATAGGAATTTCGACGGTGGGATGTCGGAGCACCGAGAGATGAAATAAACAGATGGGTTTCTTGTTTATCGAAAATATGCTGATCTAAGAGCAACGAGATCGAGAACAACGCCGCGCATGAGTCGATAAATTATATATCCTGCGAAACGATGTTCCAGCGAAGTTCCAACAAAGGGTGCTTTTACAGCTGTTCCATATTGATGAGAACATTGTTAGAACAAGCAAATTATATAGTTATTTTTCTCGTTGTGTTCCCAACTGTCACGAAAATTGAAATTTCGCCCGTTCATGGAAATGTTTCACATTTCAATGGAACAGTAAGTCGAATTTGGAAAACTAGTTGCCATACTGGTTGGTACATATCGAGAAAGCTTGTACGTCGGAATACTAAGTTTTGTTTCATTTGATTTCCGCGTCGATCAGTCGGCAGTGTATAAAAATGTCCAGAGTGTTTTCGTAAATTTAAAGAAAAACTTTTATCCATTAATTTACGAGACATTTGCTTATGCAGTATATGTTTGATATACTTTCATCCGTTCGATGATTTCAGAATTTGAAAAACGAACTAAAGAATAACTGCAGGATACTATAATATTAACGTGACGCATGTAATTACAGTCTTTTCATTAAAATTACTGAGCGACGCTAATAAATGTATTAATATAATTAAATTTTACAATTTTTTCTTGGATCGGTTTCATCTCAGACGAAATGTAGGATTAAAATAAAAATAATAACGAGTTTTTGGACTCGTTATTATTTTCATTAACACTGTTTTGTTTGTTTGGCCAAGCACTACGTGCTCTTGAAGTTCAGCAATTTTTATAAGAGGTACAAGGATCAGTTAATTTTTTTCCGCCGTGGGCGAAAAATCCACGTGTTGGAGGATAATAAATTCGATTGCGTGAATCAAGTGTCTCGCGGTATGTCTTCGAGGCGAATTGATAACTGCCGGCCCCTCTCGTTATTTATCGATTCAATATTTGAGTTTAGCCTGGATTGAACGAAACAAAACGGAATAGACATCGAGGAAGGGGCGCGCGATCTGCTCTCTTGTTTTAATACCGGCCGAAACGGAAAGCACTTCGCGGCTCGAATGATCCGAAACTTATTGAAACGCTGATTGAAATTACTGGTTCGGGCACTGGTAATTAAAGCAAAGCTTATTCGATATCCTATAAATCGGAATTTACTTTCAAACGTGCTCCGGCTGTTATTTCCCAATTAAAAGTGTGATTGCATTAGGTTTCAAAATTTTCGCGCCGATCCGCCGCGTTGATTACATAATGGAAACAAAAGCGCGATGTCCGAGACGATTATCGTTTCGTCGGTGACGCTCTGGCAATCGAAAATCGCTAGAATTTTCATTCCCACAGTACTCGATAATTGAATTGTTTTTGTAATATCGCTACTCTTTACTGTATTTATAACAGTCTAGTGCGTTATGATACGGAGATATTTTTAATTGTTATAATTGTTATAAAATATTTTTATGACTTAAAATAAGAAAATTATATGTTGCATACTGTTTTTAAAGTGAACGTACAAATCAATTCCATAGAGAATGAATATGTGTTGGATAAAATTATAAATCCTACAATTTCTGACAAATTGTTATAGAAATTTCATTTCTTTTCCCCTGCGTTTACAATATACGAAAAAGATCACATAAAGAGTTTAAAATTGAATTCCGAAATTTGGCATTGATTTTCGACATTTTTCCAAAGAACGCTAAACTAAACACTAGAAAGTTATCTGACGTCGTGAAAATTCAAATAAGAAGATAACTCGTTTCCCGACGACGTGTTAAATTCACTGAACGATTAATCTTAAAACCATCAAATCCATGAACGCACGTACGTACGTAGAAAGAACTTGGAAATCTCTGACAGTCGTTGGAAAACATTCTAAATGCGGTTCCAACTGGTCGAAAACGATTGTCGAGATTAATCGGAAGCGAAATATTTTCTATACCATGGCGGTGCACAACGGTGTAACCGCGGTCGAGCGGATTTCGTTGGAAACTTCGTTTTCAGAAAATTTGTCACGCTCGCGAAGAAGTGTCGCGTTGACGTGCATTCGCAAGGAATACCAACCGTTTTCGACCATAAAGGCGGACAGGAAATTAAAATCGATTAACTGCCATGGGCGCGTGTGTGTTCGTTCCTCTCGCTTCGTCTCTCGCTTTAAAGGAGATCGCCGCCCTTTAAAACCCTGCGTTTTGCTGGAAAACTGGCGGCGCCGTGTGACGCGTGGGTGGCCCGAGCACGTACACAGTCGAGTAGTCGAGGAGTCGAATAAACTACTTACGTACCGTCAGACGAGTATAAATCCAAATTGTCCGTGTTTTTTCTGTTCCTGGATGAGTTGATGAGATTATCGGCGAGAATCGTGATTGACGGAATTGATTTCTCTTTGTGGCTAATAGGTTCGGGCTCGTTGAAATAAACGGGATAAAGTGACTTTGATCGCAGATGGGATTCGAGGGCTTGATTTTTAGGAGGATCTCGTCCAAGGAGGAGGAATTCATTGCTTATTGTTTCGAAACCTAGAGCGAAATGATTAGAATATTCCAAAATTATTATTCAGATTCTGAACAGATGTGTACTTAATTGGTGATCAAATATTTTGTAGCTTCGTCAAACATTGAAACTTGATCCAAATAATAAAATTATTAGAATTACTTTGATAAAATTATTCGATTAGTAAACAAATACCACGGAAAATTATTAAAACTTTGTGATTTTGCCTTGACTCGATCTTGATTTTTAATTTGCTTCCAATCCCAATGTAAGATTACTAGATTAATTGGAAAATTATTATTTCATCTTACGAAATATTCGAGTCTTTCTTCTACAGTATTCATAATGCCGCGAAGTAAATGAGAAAATTTGCGAACTCAGCTTAGCTTAAAATGCATTTAGTATAATAATAACAATAAAAAAAAAACTGCATTAAAGCGATACTTAAAATTTAATTCTTTCCCTCGAGATGGTCTTGCTCGTGAAAGAGGGTGAAAACGTGATAACAGAGACTGTGGATTTTTTGGTTGGTCTCCTGAATTTTGCATAAGCTGCGTGAAACTGCTACGCGAGACATAGTGGTGTGTAACGCGAGAACGCTGCCCATAATCTTGACTAGAAAAGTCTAGCTACAATTCTCGCAGTCCTCCCTTGGAAATCCATGTTATCGCATGGTTTTATAAACGCGTTTGTTCTTCAACATCGTGCAGTGAATCACAGAAACATTCGCACAAATCCGTGTAATTTTACAAATGCTTTCCAATGACGATGTGCAGATTAATCTGGCAACGTCGTTCATAGATTGTGAATGAAATGAAAAAAATACTCACTGTATGAATCTATATAAAATCTTTGATACCAAATGATGTTCATCGAGGTAGAATTGAAACGACAAGGACGTGTACGAAAGAAATTAGTTGTCCATGAAACGATCGTCTCATATTCGTAGGAAAATTACAAATATTAAAGTAATAGAGGAATAATTTCAATTAATCGGCATCTTCATTGAAGCTTTCGTTTAAAGTTTATAAATTCGAAATTCGAAAATTGGAGAGACAGTGCGAATACTTTTGTGCGAATACTTGCTAAAACCGAAAGATTGGAACTGAATCGCAGAATTAGTGTCATCGTTTTTATTTTTTTATTTTTTTTCAACAGGTAGAATATTGCAAATCGGTAAATTAATCGCCAGTTACACATCCTATAATAAAACGTTACGTTGCCTTCGTAATGCTCTCTCTCTCTCTTTGTATTTTTCGCTGTAGTGTTTCATGTCAGACTTTTTTATCTTGACGCGGGCTATGAAAGAACGAATTACAGCAAATTGTTCGACCGTGAGCAACGACTGTCTTGTTTTCTGTCACGCTAAACGCATTAGCGGACTGCTCATTGTGCGACATGGGAACGCTCGAGTGCTTCTTTAAACGAAGCACGCGCTTGATTAAAAAATCGCACGCTCGGACGTCTGTCGAGATATCCAATAAACGACAAACGACTCGATGAATGTGAATCTGTGAGTATCGACGTTTTCTTGTTGCTCCGGCTGTCCGAGCCGACCTTATTTCCACCTCAATGGGAGAAATCGATGTCAGTTAGCTTCTCCTTCGTCTCTGTTCGTTCTTCTCTATCCCTGTTTCTTCGTGTCTGATGCACAATGGTGCACCCATTATCTCTCCACCACCCCCGCTTCCCTCGTCTCTTTTTATTTATACACGAAGGTCCGCTGAAAAATGCCTCCAACGTGCTGCCTTTCGGCCTCACCTCTTGTTTAATAAAGAATGCCTGTTAACGAGCTTTCATTCCTTTTCTCATCCAGAATCGCTTCCTTCTCGATTGTACTCGCCAATTAAACGACATCCAAAGTGTATCCACGAGACGAGATACAATATATTCCGTTGNTTTTTTTTTGTTTTTTTTTTTTTTTTTTTTTTTTTTTTTTGAACTTCAAGGTTGATATGGTTTTTATTTCAAGTGATGTCGAAGTGGCCGAATGGAGGCATATTTATTTGTTCATTATCAGCAATCTCTGTATTCGATGATTAAGTGCTTACATATTAATTTACGTGGAACATATTTGTATGTATGTCTCTTCCGCGATATTTTTATTGAAAAAATTCTTTCGAACTGTCTGAAAAATGTCTGAAAAACGAGTTCTTATTACTAGAAGACATCCTGTTATGATATAACATTCGAATAATTATTATTAGATAATTAGATAATTATTTCTTTCGACGTCTGCGATAGATATGATGCAAAAGTTTATTAAAAATGTCACAGAAAGGACTGAAGAAGTCTTACGAACGTTAATTACGAACGAAAAACTGACATCTCGAAGGAATGATTTTTCAATCGATGTTATCCGTTTNGTTTTTTTTTTTTTTTTTTTTTTTTTTTTTTCAAAACAGGCAAACCAGACTGGTACGAGCGAATTAACGCGTGCGTTCCAATTTCGTCGAAATTAATACGACATTTCTTTAATTTGAATTTAATAAACGGGCATATCCCGGTTTCAAACGATCTAACGGGACAATGGGACGGGCCATGCCGGAGCTCGTTGAAACATCGGGCTTAATACCTGTTTCAATGTTAATTTTAATATTAATGTCGCTCCGAAATTCGATGAGTGCCGGAGCTACTTCGAAATATATAACTTTGTGCTCTTAATTCCGTTTTCATCGTCCGGCTCTGTAATCATCCCCGCCTGTGCACACGCATTTTTCGAAGTGGGAACAAGTTACCTCGATAATGATGATGAACGAGATCGAACGCGATAATTGAAAATGATCGTGTGTATTATCCAGGTTTTGGCTGTCGACGATTTGCATTTCAATTTTCTACGACCGTGTTATTTCGTTTACACGCGTACGCGTGCTCGTGTGTTCGCGTGTGTTCTCTGCCTATGTGAACTTATCGAGGAAGGCGTAAATTCAAACATGGCGATTTAAAGCGTACAGGAAATCGAATTCAGCGGGGTATTAAACTGCACAAACGCTCGACATACTGTGCACCGTGATATGCATACTTGTGAATCACGGTACTGCTTAATTCAGAGATTTCGATTCTGTTTAGATTCCTGTTCTGCGCGATTATGAAATATATCGGTGAACTTCGCGTCTGTTGTGCGAAACGTAATGAGCGAATTTATGCTGAATCTCGAATCTAAGGGATTGAATTCAATTTTCAGTTATGGTAGAGCTATCGAACAAGCAGAACTTTAGCTTTGTCTGAAACCTTATTTTTTCGAGTACCTTCGAACAACATTCGAACGTTATGCGAATAGGTTTGAAATATTAACGATCGGCTAAAGTATTATTATACTCTTAGCTTATGGTCATGTGTACATTTCTGTTCGTAATAAACGCCTCTCAGGACTGATTAAGAGAAGAAAAAGAAATTATTTAAGATTATTGGAAGCTCATATGAAAAAAAGATAGGCAGAGATTGTTGAATGCTGAGATAAACGAAGAATTCGTACGTTCCATACAATGATAAAAATCTCATCCTTACGTGCAACTAATTCTGGCACGTTGAGTGATGGTTATTGATTACTTTTTAGGACGATTAAAACAGGATAAATTTGTTTCAACATTGTGGCTACAAATGGGAAGTTCAAAAGGAAATGTATCATTCATAGACAATTTTATGAAATTTCAAGAAATTGAAGTAACATTGCGCGGCCTTTGACAGGTTAATCGTCCCTTCCATAGTTTAAAATAACTGTCACGTTTTATACGAAAACCAGCAAGTGGGTCTCGATACTCAAAAACAGGAGTACAAGCATCAAGCCAGCCGCGCAATCAGAGAACAAGTTTAAGAAGCTGTCCGACTCCGCGAGGACGTAGCGAAATTGTCAGAAAGAAATAAGAAATCATTGCTTGCTTAATTTCAACATCCCATCTCTGCTCAGAGTTCAAAAACTTGCCCCTCCTACCCTGAAAAAAAAGCGAGGAGAGAAACTTCGGCAAACATTTTGCGAAGCCGTAATTCAAGCTGAAATATTAAAAAGTGCTCGACCGTGCGAAGCCACGAAGAAGGAAAAAAGAGAAAAGGAAAAAAGAAAGAAGAAGAAGAAGAAGAAGAAGAAGAAGAAGAAGAAGAAACGAAACTGAAGGAGTAAAAATTAAAAATCGGCAAGCTCTCGAGGGCTCGCCGAGACGAGAATAAGGGAATAATGCTTGCCGCAAGAGCCGAGGCAGCTTGCGGAAATCGCATTTTAAAGCGACGACGAAAAGAAACAGCGTCTGCAGCGTAAACAGGGACAGAGGGAGGGAGGGAGGAGGGAAACACGGGGGTGGAACAAGAGCGGGGCAAAAGGCAAGCAGAGGAGTACGTAAATCCGATATACTCACTCGTCTTACAGTCGCTGCTCTCTCTCTCTCTCTCTCTTTCTCTTTCTCTCTCCTCTCTGCCACCGTTTCGCAGGAGAATAAATCCGTCTCGAGATACGTGATTCTCGGCAGGATTTACTTTACGACGGATTGATGGACGACGAAGTATCATTTTAGTACACCCGTGGAAATGTGGCGAGCAAAACTGGTATCGCCGGCTGTGTCTGTCACAAGGAGACGAGTTGCATCCGATTGAGATGGTGGAACGATCGTGACTGACACGTTCGGCGATTGGAAACTTGAGTCCTCGCACACAAATAGCTTATGCAGTGATAATTTCTATCTCTCTGTATTTATATTTCGAGAATATCGAAGAAATTTTCATTTTTTTAAATTTCAATTAAATTAAATTAAATTTAAATACTGCACTATTCACCGTATTCGCCAGATTTAGTTTCTCGCGGTTACCTCGTACATATGTAACATTAAAAACGTTCTGATAACTGAGAATGCTGTGACAAAATCATGCCGAACAGCATTTCGTAAAGTGATACGAAGTCATTGATGCATTAGTTGATCGTGCAAAAGGAACGTGTATTTTGTCAATGAAATAATACATTTTTCTATTATTTTTCATTTTTTTGTTAAAATAGTATGTCGTACTATTTCGTTGATCAACGCTCGTCTGACAAGGAAATGAAAAGAAAATTGTTAGGCAAGGGATTGGGAAACGCAATAGAAATCGGCACACGGCACAACGTAATAGAGGGACGATTAATTGTAGAAATCAATGTAAACGATAATACACGCAGTGTGACAGAGGCAAAAATTGCTCAGGGAATTACTTAGGAACTTTTTCGAGGGTAGTATTTCAAACAGTTTCCCTCTTGGGGCAATCCGGTGAAACAGGGAACCTTTATGGAATCGTTTAAAACTGTTGTGAAATCGGTATTTCGTGCTTGTGTTCCACTCTTTGGTAAACACCGAGGGCACAATGCAGCTCGTGCGACACGCACGCAGCCGCATGTGGGACAATAGCGTGTACTCGGTCGGTGAACAAAAGATGGTGGCGGCTCTCGAAGTATAAGAGATATTTCGTCGAGGGAATTTACGAGGGGAGAACCGAAGAGGAAAATTGGATAAAAGTCGTCTTCCATGAAAATTCGCTTGTCATAAAATGTTATTCGATTAGGAGGACACGGGACGAAAAATTAGAGTCAATTTTTACAACGACTGTCCTGCCGATGAGGATTTGGACGATGAATTTGAAATTTTCTATTTTCCTAGTTTTTTCAATCCAATTAGTTTAACTTTGTGTATCATGAGCGTGCGATCGGAAGTATGCTTAATAAATTTTTAAGCTTGTTTGGACAAAACACGTTTAATATATTAATTTCATACTAATATATGTACACACGTTTGCAGTCTTACATTTTTAGATTGATTTCGAATTTTAGTCACATAACCATCGCGGTATTAATTAAATTTCAAAATATTCCATACCACACACATAATACACTGTTCTCCCGTGATCAATGTTCGAATACTTTCGTTATTTGATCTTGTTATCAATTACACGACATTCTGTATAAAATATATTTCTTTCTACAAAATTTAGCAATTAGAAAAAAAAAAACACTTTTCTACTATACTTCCATTTTTTCACTTATATTTATAAATTCACGTAGAAAGCCACAATCTACTAATCACCACGCAGTCAATCTTAATTCGACGAGAAAGATCGTCACGAACCAACCGACGTATCAGACTTATGAAATCGGTAACGATTTCGTTCAAACAATAAAGGAAACGTATCAACATGGACATCTGCCAAGATCTTGAGGATTTCGGGCGAAAAGCAGTTCGGTGCAACCGGAATCTTCGAGTCTCAGTTATACTTCTTGCCCAATTATACTTCTCCTCCTCCCCTCCCTTCAGGAAGAAACGTTTGCTAGGTAGTTCGATCGTTTACCAAAAAGTACGCATGAAGTTAGGGACACGGAGGTCCATTTAGATAAGATTGCTGAACTGCCCTCCTCCGTTCGAATACGAAGTCTTCTCATGGGCTGGTGGTAGTTTCAGATTTTATCACGGCCAAAACAAAGAATCGTATTTCTTCGCGAGCAGGGTGGTTCTAACTGCCTTTCACGACCACCGTGAAACAAAGGAAAAGCGCAGTCCCCGTTGCGCATACGATCGCCGGACGAAGGGTCCGTTTTCTGCCACGATTTACCGCAACGTCAGATTAGCCGTTGACTCGCACTACTAAGAGCCGCGAATTGACGATAAGGAAACGAACTTACTGCCACGAGATGGAATTTGATTTCGAAGTTGGACATGATTTATTGCGACGTTAGAAATGTAACGTGAAACTGTTGTGCATGAAGCTCAGCAACATTATTATTATTTAGTGATTTAGTGTAACGTCGGCGTAGCCATTGGTCTGCACTACTGAAAGTCGCAGGCTAATGGCAAAAAAATGAGCTTACATACTGAAGTCGCGAGACAGAATCTGATTTCAATGTTAAATGTAATATATTGCCACGATGTGAAACTTTTGTGGTGAAGTATGAAGTATGTTCGTTAATATTGTTCAATAACGTAGACGAAGGGATAACTAGATTGGAAAGAAATTGAATTTTGATTCGGTGGAGAAACATTTTAGTAATTTTCTTTAGTAATTACTTGCAGGTTTCTAATTGCAAAGTCAATTCAGAATAAATAAATGTAATTAAAAAGTTACTAAAAAAATTTAAATACTTTTTAAATTTTCAAATATTTACATTATATTGAAATAATATCTTTAAACGACCTTACTCGTTGGAACGAATTTGTGGGCGAATAAATTATAATATGTTAATTAAGAGTTAACACTTTCAACATTTAAAATGATGTTTCTACGTATACGCAATTTAATTTCGATTTTTTTGAAAAGAATACTGAAAACTGATTTTCGATTTGGACAGAATCGCAAGTGTTATGAACTTCTGATCAGTACAATGCACGATCTCGAGTATAATTTTTGTTTTTTTAATAAGTTAAATTAAAATTAATTTCGCTCTCCATCTTGGTCATTCCTAACAAAACTCGTAGCCGATGTTATAATTCTGTCAGACTAATATTTCCTCAACTCTATTGAAAAGTCATAGAAACAATATCGACAGCTGAATTTTCGTTTTTAAATTTAAACAGTGCGTCGGGAAGTCCGCGGGAAATTACAAAAATTAAATATTAACGGGACGCACGATCTCGATCTCGAACGATCTCATTACATTTTTCTTTTTTTATAAATTAATCTCATCCGGTCGTTCTTAACGAAACTCGCCGGCCAATATTATAATTTCATCCGGCGAAAGTTAAATCCGGTGTTTTATTAAGCTGAATTAATCATTCAATTCGCCTGGGTTTCCGCCGTTTCTTTGTTGCCATAATGTATCCCAATTTGCTCGTATCGTATCGAGCTTCCCCTATTCAACTTCTCATTATTTCTGTTGTATCTTTAAACACACCGGTTCTCATTAGAGAATGATATCGCATTTTCACGCGCGAAATCCGAGGAAGGCAACTTTTCCCTCCGTAATGTCTGCATTAACGTTCGCGATTCAACTCCACCGTTTCAATTACATTACATCGCGAACATATTAATTACGAGCTATTTCGATGGTTTCCAGGCGATCGTAAAGATATCGCCGTGGAATGGGAACCGTTTCGTTCCTACCCAATATCCTCCCCAATATCCTTTAATATCCAGTTTCGTTTATCCTTCGATACGCAGACGTATTTTTTTTTAGCATAACTTCTTTGTCTTTTGTCTGTGCAAACGCGAAAGCGCAATTTACTTGACACAAAGTAAAAAAAAAAAAAAGTCAGTTTGGAATAATAAATTACTTTAACTATTCTTTTTAGTGAGAAATTATTTCCAGATAATGTTTCAATTGATTCAAAGGAAACGAATAATCCGATATATAGAAATTAAAAACTATTTAAGAAATTATTCGTAACGATGTATATCCCACCTTTTTCGAAACAGAAGGTAAGTTCAGAGATGAAACTCATCATCAAGAATCAAGCGTGTGCAGCTAGAAATGAAATTCAAATTATCGATAAATAATCAAGAAATCCAATTAACGCCCTTGGCTCACGATTTTCTTTTAAAGGGATAAGCATTACTCATTGAAACTGTGAAATTAATTTAGAGTATTCAAACTATTGAAACATTATATGTAATTTCTATTTATCAGTGTGTTCAATCGAATGAAATTAAATTTAAAGTTTGACTTGAAATTTCACAGGTCTGCAATTTACTTCCCTTTTGAAATCGAGATCTTAGCTTGTACCACGAGCACAATTCGATATTATAAGTCAAGGGGATTAATATTACGCAGACCCATAACTTCATCAGTGTTAATTCGTTATTTACATGCCCGTTGATCTTCTACACATCTGACGATGAACACCTGTCTCGACCGATTTCCTTACTATTCACAGCTTTCCTCCCGAGGGGGATGAACGGACGGAGGGTGGTTGTAACAAGAAGGGAAAGACGATTGTAAAAAGCTGTACGACGCGGAATGAGGGGCGGGGGGGGGGACGAGGGCTCTCTCTCTCATTTGAATACTTAGATTGGAAGGGTCGCCGAGGGTGGTTCGCTGGTAAAAGGGGTGGGGGTTGACGGAGGTAAGCGAAGCACCGGGCGCAACCTGGGGCCGCTTAATCGCGTTTTCCGTGAAATTTATGAGATCTGAACCGATAAGGTGGGAAATAAGAGTCGAGCACCCGGGGAAAGAAGAGAAAAGATCGGATGGTAGGAGGAGGAAGGAAGAAAGAAAGAAAGAAGAGAGAAAAACGAAGGAGAGAGAGAGAGAGAGAAGAGATGGAGAATCGTGGCAAGAGCATAACGTCCCGCTTTAATACGTGGAATGCCCGTGATTTTGAAGTAGATAAGAAGGGGGGCAGCTCGGCGTAAGCACGATGCCGATGCTTTCCGCTGTTTTTCGCAGATACCAGATCTCGCAGATGGGTTATTGATGTAAGTGTTATTGGGCACGAAGTTACACCGGGGGGGGGGTTGGAGGAGTGAGGAGGGGCTTTCGGCATCTCCCACTCGCGCGGAATGAAACCAGGAATTGCAGTTTCCCGCCGCTTTTACTTTCTCGTTTTGCCCACGGATCCGCGAGGTCTGATTGGATCCCGTCGAGGCTGGATTGGATATCGCCCAGGTTGGTAACGAAGCGCCGTATTCAAGATGGGCGCCGATTCACTTGCCCGGATATAGCTTCTTTATCTTTTCGCGGTTACTATCGGACGGCTGTTTCGAGGAAATGCGATTGCCGCGGTGGTACACAAGTTGAATCCTTCCAAGCGTTGCATCCCCGGCCGGAGATTTCCGTTGCGATGGAATTTGGAGGTTCGCCTGCCGGAGATAACGTGGCACTTGCTTTTCTTGACTTCTCTTGCCAATTTCGTCTTGGAAATACTTCGTTTGAATCTGGTTAATGCGTGCAGTACTCGTGAAATGTCTCAGNATTTTATTTTAAAAAAAAAAAAAAAAAAAAAACAATTGCGAGGAACGGTGCCAGCATTTCAGAATTAATCCAAACTTAATTAATATACGCAAAATATCCAAAACTTCTTCTGCTTGCAATACTATTCGAAGTTTCAGAGATGTATGTAGACTTTTTATTTTCTGCTTTAGTGAATTGAGCTTTAGTGAAATTCACAGTTCAGAATTGCGATTTCACTGCGAAATGGGTCTCGTGTTTGGCACCGACGTCACTAGTACTTCTTGAATATACTTTTAAACAAGTGTTACAAACGTTGTCGATATATTTTAGAAACTTCCGGATAAGTGACAGTCGAGAGAAGAGCAAAAAGTTCACAAGGAATTACGACCAATTAAACAAAAGACTTACCAGCCAAATAATCACCGAGAACGTTTCTCACGCGAGGTGCTAATACGATTGTCGTTAATCGTCATTCAACACCGGTCCCTTTTTATTCCCTTATTACGGCCGCTTAATCTTCGACGAACAATGATACCACGCGGCAAAAAGGAAAAGGTTTATCTACCCTCGATGTTGTTTTTCCATCATCAGTCTACCACCATGGCAGAGAAGTGATATCGATAGATAGACTCGACCAGTTTTTTCGCCGTTCCCAGCAGAAAAATCGAGAGGCTGCGCGCGGCAAAGCGCGGCTGATAAGGACGACTCATTGGTCTCGTGGATAGACAGACCGCTGTCATTTGTCAGACCATCTTTCTCTGAAAGCACGAACGTGGTTAGACATCGCCTCCTCGAGCTTCTGATTCGATTTCAAGCCGGGCCAACGTATCAGCATTTCTACGATTTATTTTAGTCCCCTTTTCCTCGGCTAGCAGTCTAATCCGCGATCGAGAACGAGCTTCTTTCGGTCGTCGGTTGGCGAAGGACGTCGCATTCGATCGATTCTGAATCAGGCGACGCTTCAACGCGTCTTGACCAATCTGAAAATAAAATCCAAGTGAAGATTGAACTTTTGTTCAATTCTGCAAAATTTCTCTTCGTTGCGTTTGATCCGTAATCCATCCAGCAAGAAATTCAAGATCAAGTAGTGGTTTATCGTAATGTTACAAATGCGAATTGAAACTTGGTGAATTTATAAATTCAACGCGGATGACGGAGACACGTAAACAGGAAATTTATGTCATTGCCACTCTGTAAGAGTCGGAGTATCTAATTTCTATGCTACGCTAAACAAATTTTTAAATATTCGTATATCGATGATATTTATCTTATTTCAATCCTTCTGAAATATTCACGGCAACAACAAAATGATCAATATGAGAACGATGGCCCACGGTGTCTAGTAGTTGGAACTGTAAAAAAAAGGAAACATTTATCCGAGGTCGAAGCGACGAGAGAAACCGTTCACGTGTTCGTCATATCAGCCAGCTGAGCTGTTGTTGGCATTGAAAAATTCAGCTCTCGAAAATCTTTCCTGTGCACGTGCACATTCGCACGCTCGCGTTGAATTCCCTAGAACGTAGTTTTCCGGTGGATCGAGAGGGGAGGGGAAGGGGCGGAGGAGGCAGGGCGAAAAAGCCGTCGAGAGGAACGCATCGCCGGAAAATACACAGTCGAATCAAGATAAAGTGGATGTGAAGGTGGCCAGACGGCGGCGTTTGAATAAAAACGATA
>NIPQ01045163.1:0-10498 GCA_002806875.1 Lepidotrigona ventralis hoosana | reverse complement strand
ATCGATCGGATCGACCTTAACGGATATCCGCTACGACCCGTCGCCCCGACCACCGAAATCTTCCCTTCACTTTTGATTGATCCCTGTGCAATTAGCTGCGAACAACGCAGCCCATCCCGTCCCGTCCTGCCATCGATCGCCGTCGATCCTCGAATCGTGAACGAGGAGGCCTCTGGTCAACCATGGGATCTCGTAGAATCGGAGATTCTTTGATTCTGTCAGGGTACGCCGTGTGTTTTCGTATACACGGCACTTCCACATGTTGCACGCGCGGCCTATGTGCTCGAGAACGTATTCGCGGCAATTTCGAATTTCAGTTCCTTGCGTTTTCTAATCTCAGTGCTGCAGTTTGAGTTTTATTTGCTTAGATTCGTTCTTTTACTTGATTTTTCTTCTTTTTCTTTCGCTGTTTTTCATTTCGTCGAAATTTCAAATTTAAGAATCTGACGATTAGTGAAAGACGGTATCGCACGTTTGTTAAAATCACTTCGAATACGGGCTGCAACTTAACCTGACGAAGAAGACAATATTGAACGTTTTATTAAAATCGCTTCAAACGTACACTGGAATTTAACTTGACAATTAATGAAGAAGACAATAACGAATAATTCGAACAGAGATTCAGATAACTGTCTTCAAAACTTGATGATTCGACAATAGGATCAATTGTGAGTTTGTATGTCTGACGGTCAGCATTAACGAGGCGAGGATAAATGCTGTATATCTTTCAGTTCAGGTTTCACGAAATTAAATACAGAACATCTAAATTAATACTTTTGCATGTGTAATATTTTTACAAAGAATATCGAGCTACACGGATTAGAAAATATGTCGTTCTATATATAAAAAAAAAAATATCTCCAAAAATAACAGAAATATTCAAAATGATCATAATCTATTTTGTAATTGTCATCGTATATAATGGCGAATAATACATACTAAATTATATGAGACGTTCTACCAATTCGATGAGCATTTTGTCTAAAAATTAAAAAATTCAACGAAAGCTTAAAGATCGGTATCTAGATCGAATTAATTTGTTCTAAGTCATAATATCTAAGAATGGAGTATTTGATTTTATCCGAATCGGGAACAGGATATGAATGACCAATGAGCCCAGATCGATAGAGTGCGAATCCTTAACGTTAATCATTCAAAATCCGAGTGATTACCGACGTTATTACGGCAAATGATCGAAATATCGCGATTGCTAACAGATATCAGACGAGTGTTAAAAGCGAGGTCTTTGATCACCGAACAGCGGAACAACATTATGTTTGATGGTGAAAGGCTCGAGAGCCTTGCTTTTCCACCCGTGCGAATGCGCGGTGCACCTATTTCCCACTAGGTTTTCGACGTTCGCCTCTTTGGAGTCAGCCGCCTCTATTGAAAACGACCCTTTTTAAGTGCTTCAAGCACATTTCGCGGCACGCGTTACGCGCGAGAAACAAGATTCAACGCTCCGTGGATTCTAAAGGACCCGCACCCTACGCTGTTTCACCCTTTGATACTGTGCTAAGTCGAACGCGAAACCTTCGACGACTGTCGTGATCCAGTGCTCGGTGAAACACGGTTCTCGCCTCTCCCTCGGGATGATCGACTTTTGAGATTTTGCCCTTGAATAGCAAGTAGCAATTGGGTCATTTTGATCCGATCTCGTAGATCGATTTATCATTACCAGAACTAACGACGAGTGGAATATAAAATTCATGGCACCGAGGAAAAATTGTGATACAATAAGAAACGTATACTATTTGTGTATATTTCTAAAAATTGTTTTTAAATTATTATAAATAAAATAATAAATTTATAAACTGGTCATTCTGGTAATAATCTGTATAAAATACAGGGGATGCATATAATGTGATTTTGCAATATTAATAGTGTAATTATTGTTTTCCAAAACTCCCGATATATAAGAATGAGAACTATGTGGTGTAAAAATTAAGTATTAAATTAAGTATCTTTCAAATCAAATTAACTTCAATATCCCATCGCACGTCTTTGAATGTACACTCTTATTCTATATATCTAGTCATAAGTTGAAATTTAGTAATAATAATATTATTTAATTTAAATTTAGTAATAATAATATTATCAAAAGAATTTAGTAATAAAAATATTATTAAAAGAATTTGCGAACAAATACAAATACAAATTATTAATTAGCAATATCAAATACGGTGATATCTTCTCGTGTGTACGGTAAATTTATGAGAATTTGTGAAATTTATATTGAACAGGAATCTGAACGCGTTTTTTTAAGTTTCTAACATTTTACTGTAAAACGTGTTGAATAATGCTTGTAAATAAAGTCATTACTGTTATTATTATTCCTGTAATGTTTGCTACACGAAACAAATTTCTACTGGGCTTTTATTATATTCTCAAAAATATGAATCTGTATAAAAATCCATCTAATTATGATTGCAATGTTTTTTAGTGCAATACGTTCCGTTTCCTCAATTATACTCTCCACAATACTTGAATAAAAATCCGCGATCTATTATTATTATTTTATGACGTGCTTCTCCAAAAATATTTTACTTTTCATCACATCTTCTCAAAAACATGGATATCCATAAAAATCCTCAACTTAATAATTATCGAATATTTTATCGTGTCTCTTCTTATACACTTAAATAATAACAAAAAAAGTAAGAAAATAATAACAACCGAGATATATGTATACCTAAATAATACGAAAAAATAGGAAGATAATAATACCAAAAAAATAGTAAGACAGCGAGATGTGTACATACTCTTCACATATCTAAATAATACCAAAAAAAAAATAAGGAAATAATGATAGCAAGATATACGTGTAGAATCCTTCGTGGCTATTACTCTGACCCTTTGCTCGAGCATCCGGTCCCCAAGGGTCGAAGGAAGGAAGGGAAAAGGGAAGGCGAGACGAGGCCCATGAACTCTCGGGTCGCCGAAGACTGTTCCTTTCGATGCGAAATTCGTGGAGTGTCGATAAAGGGAGTCCCGGCGATAACTCAGTAACAGATGGCTATTTTGACGGAGGAACGAGAGACGGTCGACACGGGAATCGGGCTCATCGCGAGATGTAACATAGGTGGAATATAGGAGCAAGGGTGGAGGTGGGAGGGGGGGAGAGACCGGTCTGGAGGCTCTGTCGGGGGCATACATTATGCTAAGTCGGCCATTAGAGAGTGAAATATGTTTCGCGTGCCCTAGTCAGTTACCGGTCGAGGAGAAGGCACCTCGCCTTACGTCTCCTCGGGTTTGCCTTCTTCTCGAAAAGCTCAGAAAGGCGTTGTGTTACGTGGCTGCACGTCTGTTCGAGTTGCTCGCAACTCTAACAACCGCTAATTGGCTCCGGTTCTCGCTTTCGTGGATCAGTCGATGGCTCGTGCCGTTTCACTCGCTTTTCGTTCTTCATCCGTTGTGTCTCTATCCTCGCCAGTCTCTCTTTCTCTCATTCGTTACGTCATTGTCATTTCTTTCCTTCCTTTTTTTTTCACCCTCCGCAGAGTGAAGGTACTCTCCTTACCATAAATCGCAAACGGGGGCCATTTATGTCTGACACGTTCATTAGAGGGTACTTAGAACTCTTTAGCCATATCTACTGATAAGGTATTTAGAAATTTAGAGATTCCGTCAATTTCTTTCATATTCCCCTTTTAATAACGAGGCTACGAGTTTTATCAATCCTTTTGTTTTTCATTGCGATATCTATTCTTATCGAAAATCATTGAGGGTATTGAAATTCAGCAAACGATTCTTGGTAAATTGAAACATAATAATAAGTAGAATAAGCATATAATAAAAGCAACAAATTAAAAATTAGCACAACTTTGATCTTATTATTGATCGACGTGCTGAAGGATAACTTTGCTAAACGTTAATGCAAATGTTTTACCCCTAAAATATTAAATTCATTCTGTTTATTAAGAAAATATAGCATGTGAAGATGTAAGAAAAATTTTGAAAATGAAAAAATTTGTAGTTAAATAATCATAAAACATTACAATACAATATAATTCTCTTTACTCTGATTTTACTTTCATCAGGAAGGTGAAAAGACTGCGGATTTTTATGTATTTATAGAAAACGTTCAAGTGCAAAATTACGTAGAATATGAAAACGTACATCAAATATTCAAAATATAGTGCTTTCTGTAACATTTGATGCAATGTTTCATTATATTCTCAAAAACACGAATTTGTATCAAAGTCCACTGTCCAGTGATAAAGATAAATCGTTAAGAAAAATTCTTCAGGAATCCTAAGTTTGTGTATAAATTAACTAGAAGTTCAGGAGTAATATCTGTTAAACATCAAGTAACAATAATAGTATTAGAAGTGTATAAATATATTCTTAAAAGAGTCCAGGCTTTTCAAGTCTGTTTGAACGCGAGGGATCTCAGTTCACGTTATTTTATAGTTTTTCATATCTATAGCGGAGAAAATACATCGAATGATTACTCACCGACACCTTGACGGGTATCTATCAACATTTCCCGCGTCCGGAATCGTAAACTCTTTCACTACCTGCTTTATCTCCCGTAAACGACAGCGGCGAACACGCCCGCGTTTGCACCGAGGATCCTGTTATGACGTTCAAAGAACGCCGGTGGCGAATCGATAAGCTCTTGCCTTCAAACTGTGAAAACTAGAATCTACACGGTGGATTCTTGAAGCAAGGAAGCATCTTTCCTTCCCCACAGTTCGGAGTAAAATTCTGTCTCTCGCCTGAGCGTAAAGTACGTCGTTTATTTGTATTTATTAAGTCCGAGTTGTCTTACTTCGATTAAATTTTGTCGAGGAAACTTGAAATCTCATTATTGTGACGATGATCTACAACGATCCATTAAACCGGGAAATGAATCTAACCTCCTTCTTACGATAAATAAACTTGTCATTTGTTTATTGAACTTGTTTATTATTCTGTGTTTGAGAGAAAGTTTCATTCAACAATTGTTCAAGATCTTTAAATTCTGAATTTCCAGACTTTTATGTCCAATTATTCTGCATTTAAATTACAATATGCAATACGTAATATAACACAATATTACGCCAATCGAACCAATTTCTACATCTAATACATATTACACGGTTGGAAAATGGGAAGAAAGTAACTCCAGAAACGTAAAATGCAAAATATTGATCGTTAGACGAATTTGTGAATTTCTTTTGCATTCATAGAAAAATTTTCAAAACTGCGAAAAAAATGGTACGCAAAATATTCGAGGAATAGTACTTAATCACAATAGCACGTAGAAGCAATTTTTGAGTTTAGGGTTAGCATTCTTTTTCGTCCGTGAAAATGTGAAAACACACAAAAATCCGCAGTCTTCCCCAAGCCTGACGTTATATTAGACGTTATACCATCCAAAACGCGTCGATTGGACCCGGTTCATCGAATTTTTCCAACCACCGATATGCATTAATCCTATCGGAACACGGGACCGCAGGGAGAGATCTGACCCGTTGATCCGTCGATTCCACTTAATTGCTCGGGATCGTACGCCGGATTCCGGGCAAGTCGATAACGCGCGTTCACCAAGGATATATCTGATTTCAGTCAGCTGCTACGTCCTCTCGATGACGATGTAAGAGACTGCCATACCGAGGATTCCCGGTTATTGATAACGCGAGCGTTCCCCGTGCCTCGGATCGTAATCGAATCAAAGATGGAGAGCGGACGATGGATGCGGGCTTCGACGAACCGACGGATGGACGGACGGATGGAAGGATGGATGGATGGATGGATGAATGGATGGATAGATGGATGATGAAATAGAGTGTAAAGTGCGCGGAGAAACTTGGAGAAAGATACGTATTTATCGTTTGGCTCGATCAGCTCGGACGAGAATCCACGGCGGCGGATCAAGGAACAAAAGAGAAACTTTCTCGCAGTTGCACGCAGAATTTCATTTCGTGCGCCGGTCGTTTAAAACGAGCGACAACTCGAAACCTGGCCGTCGCGAAAGTTCGGATTAGCTCCGCTGTGGCGAATATTTTTGCCCAAGGTCGTTGCGTTGCTCGATCCGCCGAGGATTCGCCGAGCCGACGTCTTTTTAATTAAAGAATCGAACGTTCGTTCTTCTTATTCTCGATGAATCTCTCAAGAGAATACGAGTTCTTCTGTCGAGAAAAGAAAGTTATTTATTAGTTTCCACGAAAAGAGAGAGAGAGAGAAAGAAAGATTTTGTCTAAGTCGTTTACGGTTAATATTCAGATACATATAATGAAAATAATGGAAACAGTTCGTGCGATTTTTTTAATATTGCGAATATTCTTTAAGTCGTGTGTGATAAGAAATGTTTCTCTCAGCTTTTTACAATGCATGTGTTTGTGCATTTTTCTATTATTATTAATGTCGAAGATCGAATAAAATTTAAATCGTAATATCGTAAAAGATATTCTTTTTTATTATTAAATGCATTTTATGAATCATTGCACCATCAAATGCATAAACATCCGCAGTCATTAACAACTGAACTGGTAAGTAGTAATATTTATTTTTGTCACTCTTTAAGTTTCAAGATGGATTCAATGTATTTTCGCGCAATTAAGATAAAACTTCGATAATCAGGATGAATTTTATTATTTTTCGTTCTACGATCCAACTGTTTAGGTATCGTTAGACATTAGGTTTATTAGGTTTATTAGGTGATTTTTATGCAGTTGCGAGAATACCAAAAATAACATATGTTGCCAGTATAGTACTGATTTACTGTTCCAAAGGAATATGTTAATACTTGACTGTAATAGTCACACAATTAAGAAGATAAAATTTCAAAAATCAATCAAAAAGACTTACTTGAAATTTAATGTGATTAAAAATTCAATAAATTCCATATTCCAGTAGAATTCATAAGAATTACATAAAGTAAAACGATTTAAGAACTTTAAAATTAAATTAAAATATCTCTTGCGCTTCTGCTAAAATTAACACTTCGTGTGTTAAATTTAACAAAAGGGACAATTTTATGTGGCGCTGTGAACAACATCTAAAATATTTAGCACACGAAAATACGAATGTGATAAAACAAAGGTGGCTAATCGCGACCCTTGCCCCTATTTTACTGATCGCTAGTGCTACTTCCTCCACTTCCTTGATCTCTCCGCTACATTGAAATTTTCTCGGCCTGTATAAGCCTCACTTTCTCACTTTGTTGATTCGTCTGCCAAACAAGTGAAGAGATCGATGCAGTGAAGGAGGTAGCGCTAGCAAGTGAGGAGATCCATGCAGTGGAGGGGGTAGTCCTAGTGAAAGTGGGGGCAAGGGCCGCCAGTCAGCCACCTCTGTGCTGAAAGATCGGCAGTGTAGTTACTGTCGTCAGGACTCCGAATGGTTAAATCCGTCACTGGCCGGAACGTTTAACCGCGAGAGGGATCCGTTCCTAAGAACGAAAGACGAAGAGACGGCTTCTAACGAGAGTTCAACAAAACAATTAGAGAAAGAGAAAGGAGATAATTGTGATTCATGAACGGGACGTCGCGACTGCGAAATCACGATGATTTCCCCCGTATTATTGAAATACGCCGGCCGGCCGAATTACTTTTCGAGGACGAAAGGAAAGGAACGAGGAGCGGGCGAGGAAAATGGTGGATTTGGTCGGCGACAGGGAGAAAGAGAGAGACAGAAAGAGAAAGATAACTCAGCGAGCTGCTAATAATAGCAGAAGGATCTGGAACGGTTGGCGCGCATTCGACTCGAGGAGGTAAAAGTGGAAAACGACTGGCGAGGCGAAAAGAAAACCGGCGAAAAAGGAAGGGGAGACGGCTTTGTTATCCTCCGGCGGTAGACGTTCCTTATAAAGACAACGAGATATTATTAAACGATACGAGACGTGCTGCTCGACAGGGATGTCGTAGATTTCGCTCGTTGTCATGAACGTCTATCGCAGAACGCGATGTCGTCTATCGCGCAATTGTGATATCGATCTGCGTATGGCGAGAAGCATTTTGTAGAAATCGTTCTTCATTAACGTTAACCCTTTCTCGGTGTCGAACGACGATATATCGTGGAGAATGTCGAATATGATACATATTCAATTCCATTGAAAGATACGTGGAATTTCGTTGAAAAGATTTGAGCCATTTTAAATGAGACTTCGATGTATTTATAATTCAGATAGAATGAAATTATCAATACACTGCAGTTCATAATTTTATATTCCTCTTATCGTACAAGATATCGAATTTAATGAACTTACTGTTGCAACACAGTTCGTCTATATTATATCCATGATAATATTTGCTGGTTTTTCATTCGTTACAATAAACAAAGTGCGTGTTCTATGAATACTGTGAATATTGGAGCATGTTTGGAATAGTTGTCACTGGACTAGGCAGGATCATTATGCATTTATTGGAGATTTTGAAATTTAAAAATACGCATATAATCTAGAAATATTGTTCATTATAGTATATAATTCATCTCATTAATTACGCTGCATAAAATTCCGTAATCTGTTTATTGGATTATTGTCGTTGAGGATACTTTGGTTAAATAATCATTAATTTTTGTAAAATGAACACTCAATTTCAATTTTCACTACTTTCCTCCAAATTATCGTAATTCTTTTATATGGCATTTGGAAACCAATAATTGTTTAAAATTTTTCTCCGACAGTATGTAAAGAAAAATATGTTATCACTGTCTAAAAAAACGACTATGACCTTGGAAACTCGAAAAGAAAAGAATTTTATTGGAAAAGAATCACGATATCTCGGCATTTTTCTTTCTTGTATTGGCGAAGAATAACGAAGCGAATAACATTGCGGCGAGCAATAAGAAAATTTGTCCCACTTAGAGATGCATTTTCATCGATGAACCATAACGTTCGGGGGGGATTAAGTATCTTCGTAAATAAGAGAGAGACGACTCCTTTCCCCTGGCTCTCGACTCTGGCATTATTCATCGAACTAACAGATAAACGGATTGTGGAATAACGCAAGTAAGCAGACAAGTATTTCTTTTCAATTCTCTGTCGGATCGAATTTTCAAACAAACTCCGGCGGTATTAATATCGAGGAAATAGCAGTGTTTCGCCATTGTTGGCAGCCTCGAGTGGAGAAACGACAGTCCCGACCGCCGAGGCGACTTAATGAATTCTCCCCGTCCCGGTCCCGGTCCCGTTCGAGGAGCGACGTCCAACGCAAATATTTTACTTTCCGCGAATATTATAACAAATTCAAATCTGAACCTTTCACCATCGCGCGGACAATCAGCCGCGGCTTTGCACATAAATTTCCTGCTAATTACGCGCAATTATTCGACTATAATAACTCGTCGTGATTATAGCCCCGGACTAAAGTTCTCGTCAAACTTTTAAGTCATCGGTTGAACGTTTGGTTCCCGGCCGGAGTGTCTCAGACTTGCGAACTCAGACTTCAACTATCTGACGGGATAGTCTTCTCTTCCCTCTTTCGAATTTTTGACGTCTCTAGAATTCAATTGTCGTACCGTAATTTCAAGCGCTCGTCAATTTCTATCTTTATTTGACCTGCAACTCCGTCGGGTTTGAATAAAATGTTTGAAAATTGAATTTGAAAATTGTCGTTTATAATTTAATAAAATGAAATATATTATTTATATCAGATAAATTATTATTTGATGATTTGATGTACCTATATCGTTTTATTTGACTCATGATATCATTATGAAGAAGTAAATGATGTTTCATTATCTGGTTATCAAGTAAAACCAATTTCTTTTTTTTGTTTTATTTTATGTTCGTTTCTATTTATAATTGTGTAACATTATGTAACTTATATAATACAAATTATATTGTATACGTATGAATCTATCGTGTGCATATTGTCAATTGCAAATACAAAATTTCTTACAATATCTCACGCATACACGTTTAAACGTACTCGAGAATAAATGAATATTGTAGTGGATTTACTGTCGTGTTATCAACAATCAGTTTATTGTTTACTTCATTTAACGTTACATACAAAAACTCTCGTTTAACTGCTGGATGAAGCATCACCTCGTATTGAGATTATTTTATTTCAGTAAATCAACTCAAATAAAAGATTATTTGCAAATGATTTATTTGATTTTGATGGAGTCCGAGTTACTGTGCCTACGTTAATTTTCGAAACAAAAATAAGATATTAATGGAAACGATTCATTACTAAGCTGTTCATTTTTAGCTCCGTTTCGAACGAAATTTGCCCAATCTATTAAAAAATCACTGCAACGATACAAATCTCGTGAAAACTTCTTTATTTAAATTTATTAAATTATCATACTGTATCTCAAATACGTATCTTTTGTTATAAACAACTCTTGTTCGCTAACAATTTACATATCTAATTTTCTCATAAAATCGTAAGAACAGCACAGTTGCATTTTTCTATGTATCCTCGATCTTAAAAGTTAGTTACATTTAAATGTTGAATTCTTCCTAGATGTAGTAAAGTTATAGCACAACTATTTATAATATTAAAGAACTTAATTTCTTATTGATAATTCTATCAATATAATATTAATTTATGAATCTGAA
>NIPQ01045151.1:0-10585 GCA_002806875.1 Lepidotrigona ventralis hoosana | reverse complement strand
TGTACTTAATTATCAATAGCACTGTTGTACCAATCGTTTGCGACAAAAAATTTCGGGAACTGTCGAAGAAGATAATAAGTGACATTTCCAAATCCGTTTGTCGCACGACAATTTCTGTTACTACAAGTCACAACCACAAAGTACAAAAGACTCTACCTAAATCCATAACGGAGATACTATACAAAAGTAAAAATCTTTTCACTGTTGTCTATCGCGCTTGTTTGCTTTTAAGAACAGACATTAACTAACTGAATTATATCGGATTAACAGTTAAATTTAAAGAAAACTCCGGCTTTAAAGTATTGCAAAAAGAAAGTTTCAAGATCCAGATTTGAAATATTTGATCGTTGGGGGTACCATTAGAATGATCTCGCAACGACAGAAATCTCTAACCACAAGCGTTAAATAAAAGAATATTCTAATAATAATCGATGATTAATTCGAGAATGGCCTCGAACAGTAGGCTTCGAACATCAGACACGCTATTCTTCCTTTATCTGTGTGCTTTTCTGTGTGCAACATCGAAACATCATGGAAAAAAGAAATCGAGCACTTCTCATCATTGAAATAAAGCTTATTAGATAATGCATGGTCTTATAAGCTATATTATAACTTTACTTGACAACGTTCCGCTCTAATTGGAGAAACTTGTACATGATAATCTGCAAACTTTTGTACAACGGTTTGTTGACATTGCATTATCTATTTCGATTCTCTGCTTTATCTGTGTGCTCAAAGAGACGAGGAAAGAAATAATGCAATTATAAAATCAATCAACGTGTTTGAAAGTAATGAGAAATTATTTTCTTCATGTTTCTTGCACGCATGTATGGGACGACATACAATTACATCACGATACAAAGTGGCATCAAATGTATTGTACATCGAATTACTTCAATCATTAAGAAATCATTAAGAAATTCCTTTTTTTTTTTAAATAAAATTTGCTTAGTTTAAAAAAGAGGGAGAGTGAAATTGAATTTTTCCCCTCTGCCGCTAGATGACAAAACGTGTCAAGGTCACCCTAATCATTTTCCAAATTTATATTAAATGTATCTTGCTATTCTCTAGTAAAAGTAAGTTCCATCGAACGAATTCAATGGCAAAGGAACCAGGCTTCCTAAGAGTATCTCGAAAATCATAAAGTCACCATTTTCTGCGCCGAGAAGTGGCTCTCAAACGTTTTGGTCCGACGTTATGCTTCGTCTCGTCGAACGAAGGCTGAGACCTCGTTGGGTCTGAGCCGGGAGCGTGATGAATTTAATATCGCGCGCTATTCAATTCCATTGAAATTCTAACGAAACTTCGGTTGGTAACGATGCTAACCGAACAATTCCATTTAAATGCGAGAGAACTAATCGTACAATTCTCACAAGTAAACTGCTCATGCCACAGTCGCAGTAATAAACTGATCGTGCAGTTCTCTCCTTTCAGGATTCAAACAACTTTCGCGCAGTGGATCACGCTCTTCTAGATGAAAAATTATCACTCAAACGTGATCATACGTAGCGCACAAAATGTACCACCACGCACGATCCCGCTTTTTAACACTAAACGTACCGGCATTTTACATGTATCTATCTTACCATAAGGGGTCATTTCACCCCTTATGAATAAACGTTGATTTTTAGAAAGAAATTCTTAATTTATTAAAGGGAATAATTTGCAACATAACTTCTGATTTCTAATAAAATACTCAAGCATATATTTTTATTTAAAATTTTGAAAAGGGGTCATTTGACCTCTTATGAATAAACGTTAATTTTTAGAAAGAAATTCTTAATTTATTAAAGGGAATAATTTGCAACATAACTTCTGATTTCTAATAAAATACTTAAACATATATTTTTATTTAAAGTTATTTTTATTTAAAATTTTGAAAAGGGGTCATTTCACCGTTTATGAATAAACGTTAATTTTTAGAAAGAAATTCTTAATTTATTAAAAGGGAATAATTTGCCACTTCTGATTTCTAATAAAATACTCAAGCATATATTTTTATTTAAAATTTTGAAAGGGGGTCATTTGACTTCTTATGAATAAACGTTGATTTTTAGAAAAAAATTCTTAATTTATTAAAAGGGAATAATTTGCCACATAACTTCTGATTTCTAATGAAATACTCAAGCATATATTTTTATTTAAAGTAAATTTTGAAAAGGGGTCATTTGACCCCGCTTGGTACGTTTAGTGTTAAATCGTGGAAACTCCAGTGTAGTCTGTATTAATACGTTGAACCGGCGGGAGTCCTCGATTTTCTTTCTTTTCGAATCCTCTTTTCCCTCTTCTATTCGTCGAATTACCCTTCGCAGCCCCCACCACACGCGCTGCGAACATGTGAACATGAACAACAGAACTGGCTAACGGTGCTTCGCCGTTATTTTTGGATCGCTTCAGCGACTTGAAAGAGATAAAATTTTATCATCCCTCGAAAATGAGAACGCGACAAGACGCGGCGAAAGGTGTGTGTATGTGTGTGTCTGTGTGTGTGTGTACATACCATATGGAATGCGGGATGCCACACGCGGCTAATAAATTGCCGTTACTATGAATAATGTTACGGAAAAACGGATTGCAGTGACGGCGTTTCGTGACGGAACGAAGGAAAAGCAAGTGATTAGACGATTTGATGCCGGCGACGTGAATCTTATTAACCGTGGCTCACGCGATTCGATTTTTAATCGCCCTTCCCGTTGCTCGATGCACGCGTGCGCCAGGATATACTTAATTACGCGAACGTTCACTATGAAAATTAGTTCTATTTTGTAACGAATGGTCAACGTAATACCTCGACAGTCTATCATCTATCTGGATAGTNCTACCTCTTTTTCAAAAACCTTTTTCACGGTGTATTCAAATTTATTTTTTTTTTTTTTTTTTTTAGTTTCTGACAAACTAGAAAAATTCATGTTCGTATTTTTGAGAGATTTCGATACTACATATGTACGTGTTGAAATTTCACTTGTTATCTTTAGATGATCGTTGAAGAACAGAATCCATACGATTCAAAAATAACTGAAGAACCGAGGAAAAACCGAGGAAATTTTACTTCTACAAAATGGCAGTCTAAATGACTATTTTTTTTTCTTTTTCTTTCTCTTTGAACATCGTGATACGAAATAACGAAGACTCAATCACGCGCTTTTAAGAGTTGCTCAAACATTAAGTACCGCATAAATGTTCCTCCGAACGTTTATTTTCGATAAAGCAGTCGAGAATTATACGTCATATACACTGATTCAAGGAATAACTGATTATAGAATAATCATTAACCGTTGAGCACTCATTAACGCTACTAAGTATGTAAACTAGATGGCCACAGATGTACTTTTATCAGAGCAACCCTCGTCAAAAATAGGCTGTGGAATACCACGAAAAGATTCGTTCCGAAATACTGTGTGTATTATGTATAGCACAATGAATTATAACATAAATCGCGCGTATATTTTGTTACATTAAATATTCGAATTGCGCATAGTTTTTCAATGACCAAAAGTTCCTCCTATGAAAATACAATTTCGCGATACGGTTCCGAATGCTTTCGATAGTTTGTATCTCTCTGCATTTCCCAAGTCTGCTAGCGAACACACGTATTACGAATGCCAATAAACATTTGCGAAATATTTATTTTTATAGGAATAACACTTTCAGAAAAAAGAATTAGAACGTTTCCTTCGTCTATATGAAGAAAAATTACTTCCACTTTTTTGTTCCTACATATATATATATATATTCCTTTCTTTTTTATACTTCAATAAAAAGATCACATGTCGCATGGAGTATAAATACATATACTTTAGTATCACGGATTTCATAACTGCAAAATGCAAGGGGAAAAAATCTTGAAAATTTCCCAATTGATACATATCCCGCTTTTCCGATCGCATATCACGCGATAATCAGAGGGCAGAGTTATTGAATTACTTTACAATTGAAATGTCTGTGTTCCTCCAGAATTTTTCATTCTTTGCCTGTTAAACGATTTAGTCTTTTGTTACCATCTTAATATTTAAATTACAATTTAGGATAAGTAGTTTTAAAAGTAAGCTGCAACATGATCAATAAACGAAATTGTTTATCAAAATGTCGTTTTCTCTTGCTTCCCCAACTTTTACAAAATCGTTGAAATACTTTGTTGAGAGAAAAAGAAAAACGAACATTCACGTAGCTTACAACAGAACTCAAATTGTTAGGAAATTAACATTTTATTAACATATTAAGTAAAAGTTGAATACGAAGTAGAAATGAAACACAGTAATATTCTTGCTGACGATGCAGCAATAAAATTGATAGTGAAGACCGTGGTGTGAATTCATGTAAAACCTTCACCTTATGTATCCTCCCGAAGAACTTAAATTCAAGTGTCTTTACTAATGCAAATTTCAATCTGATAAAGTTATGCGACTGTTTGAAATTTAGTGAATTGCAAAATAAAAAAATTTTAATTAGTAAAAACTACTTCATACTTTTATTATTTTTATTACCTATTGTTTATATTTAATTTGTTGTATTAAAATCGAATAAAATCTTTATAAACTAATAATAACATAGGAAATGCGACTTCCTCCTTTGATAATTTTTATAAATTAAAGAATGTCACTCACGATAAAAAAAATCGTATTGCAATTGCACGTAACAATCATATATTATTGCGTTACATCGTAAGAAAACGAATTGTACATACCTTCTCCTGTGTCCGATTCCATACAATCACGCTGTGTCCACTGTTGATTAGATTTTTTACGATTCCGCTTCCCATGATACCCAAACCAAGGAAGCCAAATTTCAAGATCGAAGGGAGGATATTTTTTTCTTTAAGTGTTTGTGACAATGTTTCCACGTCCAAAGGAGGTGTCACCTGTTTGTATCAAATAAACACATATTAATAATTACTATTAATTTAAATGCACATATGGTAAAACAACATAGAAGAAATAAAAATGAATCACGTTTCAAAGTTAAGAATAAAAATAAGCAAACATAAACATTTTTAAATTAAAAATAAATTAGAATTCATTTAAAACATCAGTACGTTTAAACGAAACGAAAAATAAATTTAATATTTTTGGAAGCTTTTATAATATAATATAGCTTTATAGATATAAAATAACATACAATAACGTACAAAATCAATGATAAAAAAATTCATATGCCTAAAAAAAATTACATTATTTTAAAATAAAAATGAACACATAGAATCATATTTTGTTAATTAGAAAAATGGAATTTATGTATGTACTAATTTTATATCGATGGAAAGGAATTAAAAAAGGCATAATATTATTGTCGTTTATTTATTTACAAGAATGGGTAGAAATTTAATAGGTGCAATTTAAAGATAAAAGATGGAAGTTCCTGTTCCTAGTGAATATTTAGTTAGAAGATATTTATCACTATACTTTAATAGTTTTTTAAATACTTTTTTTATACTGGCATTAATTAAATAATATCATAAGTAGAAATAAAAAAAAATATATTTTGCATATATCAATTGTAAAATAATAATATATAAAATAAAATATACTTACAGGTCTAGCGATATTTGCTGGCCTGTTAAGGAGAGTGGATCCTGATTTTCTCAGAGGAGTTGAATGATTCAATGTTGGGCTAATGCTGCCAACCCTATTGCTATTACTTGTACTTGATTCACTTCGTTGTTTTTTGGCTGGGCGACGAGTATCGCTAGCACTAGAATCCAATCTTTTAGTTTTTGGTGTTTCCTGTAGCAAGAATTTCATACCACATTTTATATTACGTTTCAATTCTAGAATACAACATTTTGCATTAATATTAATGGTACAATTTATTAAATTTAATTGATAACTTCAATATACTTTAATTCAATTGTTTGTTATAATAAGTGATATAAACCTAACCTTACGAGGTTTAGATGGTTTTACTATATTTTTCTTCTCAGATATACTTCCTTCCTTCAATCTGTCAAACAAGGAATCTGGATCTAAGCCATCTTCAAATACCTGGGACAAATAACAACACTGCATTAAATGGTTGATGATAATTAACCACAACGTATTATAAGAAATAATAATTACAAAATATTTATGAAATATATCATTTTTTAATAAACTATCATATTACAATTTTATTTTATTTATATAACTTACCTCTCCATTAGCAATAAATTCTTCTATTGCTTCTACTGCATCTTTAAATGCAGCAGATTTACTAGATTTTACAAGAGTATCTTTGTATTCTAGATATGGTTTTATATTAGACTCTTCAATCCATGCGCTATAAGAAACATTTATGTAAGTTTCAAAAGTAAATATTACAAAACATGAAAAATAAACTTTATCCAAACTTACTAATTATTAGTTCCGAAGAAGAAAATACATTGAACTGGCCCCTTCTTAGTATATGTTGGTTTCTTTAAGTCCTTTGAAGGATTAGACACCTTAAGATGTCACAAAGAAATTAGTATTTATAATAAAAACAATGTCAAATATATCTTCCATATTAAATAATAAAATAAAAATACAATATTATATTTATGAAAAAGAACATTAATGAAATTTAAATCATATTTGTATGACATGTACATTTCATTTTATAGTAAACATAAATATAAATTAAGTTTATCTTTCTATTCATTACATCAATTGTATTTATGTACAACAGTGTATTTATTGTATTAAACCAAAAATTTGTAAATACGTAATTTTTAGATGTATAATTTTACTTTAAATAATTTAAACGTAATAAATACTTAATACTAAATACTTAACATATTTTAAATAAATGATAAAATTATTAAAATTTATTCATAAACAATATGTAAGATAAAAAAAATTAAATAAATTATAAAAAAAGCTATAATTTATAATTACATATATGATATATATGATCAACTTGCAAATAAGGAAATTAATAATTAGCACACGAATATTTTATAAGGACTAATTCTGCTACGAAACAAAATTCTTTTTAATTGAAAAAAAGCTATAATCTAAATAACAATTACTTGGATGTACGTAATGTAAATATAAAATTTTGCTATCTAAACATCATTGGTAAAGAACATAATTTAGGTTATATTTTCATAGTCTGCGCGCCAATTTGAAATTTGAAGGTCGGATGAGACCGGAGACGTACAACGAGGAGCAATAGCAGCATAAAATACATCATTTTATAATAGCATGATGTACGGTATAAAAAAATCAGATGAGCACGAAATGTTCCCGCCAAAATGATGGCCGCGTTTGACTTCGTGGCGCGTACAACCAAGCAAAGTATAGTGAACATAGAACCGTTAGTAAAAACTCTAACTCACCCGACCAGGCCAAGGCGAAAATCCTTTCATCTTCGCCCTGAAATCCAGAAAAACATCAATTAGTAATCACCATCATTCGCATTGCACAATTTTTATTATAAACATTCATTGATTAACACGTAATAAATACACACCACACAAGATCACCGAGCTTGAATACTTCCGACATGATCAAAGGCCCGTACTTCTCTCACAATCGGCAAGCGACTGACTGACGAGTAGAGCGTCGTTTGTGCATGACGACGACGACATGATCTAAATACCCCCTCCAACACACGTGACTCAAATGAATATCTTATTTTCACTCATGAATTTAATTAACGAAACAATCCATGCGAATATATATTTATTTATTATTTTGATCAAATCTGATAAATTTTTAGGAAAGTAATAATATTAAAATAGTATTAAGCTATAATTGCTTACTTCCGCTAACAGGAAAAATTTTGATTTGTTATATTCCCGTCCTACAACCTAATTTTCAACGTTGTTTTATGAACCACCAATCAAAATTTGACTGCAAAGTTATAATCCTTTCATACAGAATTGAAATAAATAGGTAAAATATTATTATTTAAAATAAAAATAAAAGTTCTAATAAAAGAAATATTTATTGATAATTAAGAGAAAAATATCTATTGTCTGATAACAGGCTTGAAAATGTATAGACGTGAAAATGTAAGGGAATCTACGTTCACGGTGATACAGCCTTGCCAGCTGTCAGCCATCGATTGTAAGAACTTTTGCTGTCTTAGAAAGCAGCATTACGTACGAAAACAGTATTTTTAATTTCATCTACACAATCAAAATAAAATCGCACTTTGAATAAATTTCACCAGGAATGGATAATAATATTCGTTACAATATGGTATGTTTTATAAACGACGCTGATCCTAATAAATATTCTTCACGCAATATTAATCAAAGCGCTAATGAACAATTTACAATTTGTCTTCAATTGCCAGAATGTCTTTTATTTAGTAAACTTATTTTACATATATAAAATAATATTTCTATGTATCACAATGCAAGTTATGCATGAATACTCACCTGCAAATGTCGATAAAAACATTGTCCGCACTGACTGTCGTTTATTTCTTCAGAGTAATTAAAAATGAAAGATTAAATAAAATAAAAAACAAACCTTACACTTTGTTATATTGTTTCAACTATCTTAATGCCAAGGGTATATAAGAAATAATATTTTTTAATCAAAATAGAAGTGTTTCGTCTATTTAAATATTTTAAATCTTACTAAACATGATTAATTTAATTTCAGCCTTCACAAACAAACAGTAACTCAAATGATGAACCATCATCTCAAAATGAAATACCTACATTAACTGTGTCTCTACCAGTCTCACAAAGTGATATAATAAATTCTGGAAATGTTGCTGCAGCACAAACTTCAATTGAAACTCGAATGGTATGATATAAATTTGTTATCGTGTATTTGAAAGTTATTATTATTATTAAGAAAATGAAATGATGATAGACTGAAGAAGAGGACATTCCACCTCCAAAGGCAGATTTTTCAGCTCCACCACCTTACGAAGTTGCCACAAAATTACCTAGTTATGAGGAAGTACAACGTGAGAAAACATTACAAGGAGAACCTTATCCTCAAATTCACATGGTACTTACTTTAATTATAATATCAATTAATAATAATACTAAAAAAAACTTAAATTTATATCACACAATCAAATAACATTTTTATAGCCTGAAAATATTAGAACACCACCAAGGCCTTTAACGATATTGGCTATAGATACTGAAGCTGCAGAGGGAGATCCAGAAAGTGGGTTACTTGGCACTGATTTTATGTTCTTTACAGCATTTTTGGGTAAATGAAACAATATATATCTGCATATTGTATGTACATATATTTTTATTACAATTAGATATATCTAGATAATATATATTTCTATTACAGTTGCATTTTTATTTAATTGGATTGGATTTTTATTACTGATGTGTTTCTGTCATACAATTGCATCTCGATATGGAGCACTATCTGGTTTTGGTCTATCCTTGACAAAATGGACATTAATTGTTAAACATTCCACTGACCTTGCATCACGTGAAAATTCATGGTTATGGTGGTTGATAATGGGATTTGGTTAGTATTTTAATATTGATACTACTAAATGTTTACATTAATATATATGCTATATTCAATTTTTAGGAGTGTTGATTTGTGCACGAGCTACTGTTCAATATTTGAACATCAAACGTGGCTGGAGACTATTGCCTGGAAGTGCTCAGGAACGTTTACTCTTTCTTTATTAAGCCATTGAACTTGCACCTTTATCTAACTTGGCTTTCTAGAACAGCATTTCTATCTGGGGTTGTATTTGTACAATATATATAATCTACACCCTTTAAAAATATTACTTTATATTGGCTACATACTATTCTATTATTAGAAGAAAAAATTAAAATTATTAAGACTATTTGCCAAATTTGCTTATATATGAGATAAACAAGGCAAGGTAAAAACAGAAATAAGATACTTTTTGCACACTGTTTTATGTATTAGTGTCACATAGATAAAATAAAATGTAAATTTTTATTGCTCAAATAGTATGGACAATGCTTTAATGCGATATATTAATTTATATATTGTTCATTTATACCAATAGATATACGAATCGCTTCGTAACGTCTGAGATATGTAAGTTTATAATACATAAAATTGGAATTATCAGTAAAACAGATTTATTTTGAAAGGAAAAACATATAATCATTGTCCTTAGACAGGTATTGAAGTATAAAAGTTTTAATAGTGATATTGTGTAATACCTGCTAGTACTAGATAAGCTTTTAGAATTTTAAATATATACTGGTAATCTGAATTGCTTGTATGTATATATGTGTATATGTATACATACATAAATGTATAAAATAATTGCTGCGAATCTATATACGTTATATGTTATACTGTCAGAAACTTCATTGTTATATACTTATTACAACAATATAAAAAACTAATGTGTCTTATATTTTTTATCCATATAGTTATGCAAATATATTTTTCCGTATTGATTTTAATGCAGATTTATATTATTATTGAATATATCAATGGTAAAATATACAAAACAATTGATGTTTTTACGTAATCACATGTCAAATTTTTTAAATATTAATATTATTTGGCCACTTTTATTATATAAAAGAAAAAACTATGTGATTGGTCTCATGGTGTAATGGTTAGCACTCTGGACTCTGAATCCAGCGATCCGAGTTCAAATCTCGGTGGGACCTTTTTCTGTTTTTATTACTATGATAGGA
>NIPQ01045145.1:0-10682 GCA_002806875.1 Lepidotrigona ventralis hoosana | reverse complement strand
TTTTTAATTAAAAAAAAAAAAAAAAAAAGAAAAAAGATACAAACGCAACATCCGTGACTTCTCGAGCAAGACGGCTGACGAAGTCCACTGCACTCGCAGGAGGATCGATGGTAGCCAATAAATAATGCATGAGATGCATCTGCACACCCTCGCAAGGTTGTATAGTTAGGAGAGGCTCGTTTTAACGTGGACATTACGGTTAAAGCCTGGTAGAAATTCGTCGAAATCGAATGCAACCATAGTCGTCAGCTATGTTCTACGTTGATATTTATTGCGTAAAAAAAGGATATTTAAAAATAGGTAAAATATGCGGACAATTATCATAAGTTGACGTGTTTCGTATATCTGGGTAAACGATACGTTTATTTCAATTTATTCAAATATGCTTGAACAAATAAATTTACTGCGCTTTTGAAATAAAGAGTTTGAAAACCATCGGAAGAAACAACAGAATTTGAGATTAACGCCGCGTTTAAATAATAATAATAACCTAACGCTTTGAAATAATTCAATAAATTTCATCCTTCGAGTGTATCAAGTACGCTGTAGAGAAGAAAATAAAAATGAATGAATGTGAGAAAAGAAGGCAGACGCGCTGTGTGCCGAAGTGAGAACAAATTGTGAGAGATTCTGTAGAAATGGAAAGAGGATGTAATGTGCTTACGTACACGATCATAAAGGAATCATAAATAATTTATAACGTAGTACTAACAATCCTTATACTATCGCTAATTACAGAGATTACGAGGCATTTAACAAAAAAGCTAAATAAAACCTTATCAACGAAATTGGCTGAGTAATAAGAAAGATAGCGGGCAAGAAAGCGTCAGAATTATTTGAATTATTAAATGAAATTAGTTCGTGTACCTCGATTGATAAAAATAATTTCATATATGTATCTTTTATAAAAACTCACCTCGTTTTCTTTCGAATTCTCCTTTCGTCAATTCGTCATATTTCCTCGTTTATATTTTTTTTCTTTTTATATCAACGAATCTATCATCTCGCATAAAATTGTTGCTAATTATCGTAGAGTAACTTTGGTTATTTCAGTTAGTAAATGAGTACAGTCATCGAACTCTGAACATCGCGTCGTCGCAAAAGGATAACTTTCGGATGAGAAGCGAAACGCATTTTTTTTTTTTTTTGTTTCGCCTAAGTGCGGGTAAAAAAGAAGAAAGAGAAACAAAAACTACAAAAGTGGCAATTAAATCGTAACAAAATTATTCACGCTTGAACATAAGGAAGCAACAATAAGATATCTTTAATTGAGATTCGTATCGTGCCGTTTCCTAGAGGTTTTCCACGATCCTCTCGCATGAGCGCACGCGACACATTCAAGAATAAACACATGGAAGGAACTCACAAGTTTACGTGATTGGCATATAAAGTACGCATATGAAAGGCAGTTGTAGCTTGCGTGTGTCTTTGTTAGACGGAATAATATGGGGAACCGTAATGTGAACTGCAGCGATGTAGGCTTGAGAACGTTGAGAAAAACCATGAAAAGTATAGTATAGTATAGTCGATCCTATCTCTGAATATTACTATTATTATTATTACTATTGTTGTAGAAGGATCCCTAATCTAGAAACTAATTATCACCAGTGATAGGAAATTGCTAGTAATTATATCAACTTGTGCTCTTGTTTAATAAAGATGAATTAACAAAGAGGAGAAAGTTAAAGATTGAAAACTTAGAAATAAAAGAATTTTCTACAATTATAGTCATTCTCTATTAGGAATGTTATTTTATCTATATTTATTCTAATACAGTCAATCCTATCTCTACCTGAATATTATTATTATTATTATTATTATTATTATTACTATTGTTGTAGGAAAATTCCTAATTCAGAAACTAATTATCACCAGTGACAGAAAATGACTAATAATTATATTAACTTGTGCTCTTGTTTAATAAAGATGAATTAACAAAGAAGAGAAAGTAGAGATTGAAAACATAAAAATAAAAGAATTTTCAGTTATAGTCATTCCCTATTAAGAATGTTAAAAATTTTATCTATATTTATCTATACTTATTCTAATACAGTCAATCCTATCTCTATTTGAATACTGTTATCATTACTATTGTTGTAGAAAGATTCCTAATTCAGAAACTAATTATCACCAGTGATAGGAAATTGCTAGTAATTATATCAACTTGTGCTCTTGTTTAATAAAGATGAATTAACAAAGAGGAGAAAGTTAAAGATTGAAAACTTAGAAATAAAAGAATTTTCTACAATTATAGTCATTCTCTATTAGGAATGTTATTTTATCTATATTTATTCTAATACAGTCAATCCTATCTCTACCTGAATATTATTATTATTATTATTATTATTATTATTACTATTGTTGTAGGAAAATTCCTAATTCAGAAACTAATTATCACCAGTGACAGAAAATGACTAATAATTATATTAACTTGTGCTCTTGTTTAATAAAGATGAATTAACAAAGAAGAGAAAGTAGAGATTGAAAACATAAAAATAAAAGAATTTTCAGTTATAGTCATTCCCTATTAAGAATGTTAAAAATTTTATCTATATTTATCTATACTTATTCTAATACAGTCAATCCTATCTCTATTTGAATACTATTATTATTACTATTGTTGTAGAAGGATCCCTAATTCAGAAACTAATTATCATCAGAGATAGGAAATTACTAATAATTATATCAACTTGTGCTCTCGTTTAATAAAGATGAATTAACAAAGAGGAGAAAGTTAAAGATTGAAAACTTAGAAATAAAAGAATTTTCTACAATTATAGTCATTCTCTATTAGGAATGTTATTTTATCTATACTTATTCTAATACAGTCAATCCTATCTCTATCTGAATATTATTATTATTATTATTATTACTATTGTTGTAAAAAGATTCCTAATTTAGAAACTAATTATCACCAGTGACAGAAAATTACTAATAATTATATTAACTTGTGCTTGAAATGTTATTCTATCTATACTTATTCTAATACAGTAAATCCTATCTCTATTTGAATACTATTATTATTACTATTATTATTATTATTATTATTATTATTACTATTGTAGGAAGATTCCCAATTCAGAAACTAATTATTACTACTGATAGAAAATTGCTAGTGACTATACGTTTGGTTACTGCTGATGAATTAGCAAAAGAGGAAAAACCAAAAATTAGAAACTTGAAAATAAAAAAATCTTTTACAATTATAATGCCTGCAAGGGATTCGTCGTTTTGTCGTTCGACTTCTGGAAAGGAAGGAGTTCTAATTTAATTAAAATTAAACTTGGTATCTTGAAACGAACGTTAGTCCGGTTCTGCCGTATAAGTAGAAATTCTGTCTGATCGTGAGGCAACGCAATGAGCAACCGGAAGTAACTTCCTTGCGACGAGACGCACAAGGCGAATGAGGTGACGTGTCTCCGGTCTCGCAGTGCTGAGGCTCAACGATGAATCGATAGAAAGACGTTCTGTTCCCTGACTGTGCAGGCATTGAAGTCTCTTCTCCGCGAAGAGACAGAAAGAAAGAGAGAGAGAGAGAGAGAGAGAGACAGACCAATACTTGGAGGAAGATTTCTTCCAAGTTATTTGTCGAATATTTGTCACGGTTCTAAGAATCAAATGACTCAGAATGGAGATAATGGCTATCGTAATTTTATTATTAATTAATTTTCATAGCCTGTTGTTCGCTGTGGATCGACCGAGTGTAATTATTTGCCTCGAAATATCTATCCGTCGTTCAAGCAGAAAATCAGTACGATCACAAAGAACATAATTTATCTGCTGGATAATATTAAAAAGGAGGAGTTTACTGTTAGAAAGCATAACGGATCAGAGAAGCTGTGTGAAACTTTACGATTCGTTTGCCATGTCGATGACTGGAGGAATCTCTTCTGAAGAGCTAGAAGAGCTCTCCTTAGTCAAGAAGAACTTGCGACATTTCTTCTGTCAACAGATCGACAGAAAAAACAAAAAAAAAAAAAAAAAAAAGATCTATCGAACATTATACAACGTCCAACTAATTAAATCAATTCATGAATTCCGATCGTGCGCGAGCAAAGTGATAGAACGTTTCTCAGCACGGTGAATACCTTTGCTGGTATGTATGCATTATATATTCACGTATGACTACAATTATACATGACTCAACGGCTTCGCGAGTCTTGCCACGCCTTCATAGGCAGCGAGTTACTTTCTTTGTTGCTTTGTAGGAAGCTACTTAACTCGAGATACCAACGCTAACGTCAAGGAATAGATGCAACTGGATAGTAAATAGTAAGAAGAGTGGGTTAACCGATCAAGCCGGCTGCAACGTAAAATATACGCGTGCCGATTAATTTATTATTTCTCTTTATCGGCCTGCAATATATCGTACACGGGCTTTTTTTTCAATTGGCTTGAAATGAATATTTTTGCCTGACTTTTGTTGTCGTTCAGGCCATTTGATATTTTGACCAAAGGTTGATATATATTATCACACGATCTTTCGTTACATAATCAATCGATAAGTAGTTCTCTTGTTTAGAGTAGCTATCACATCGTGGTAATATTATTAGAAATATGGTGGTACACGTGGCCTGAAGATCAAGTTTAACGTGTACACATGGCTCAGAACGTGTTATATTATATTATATATATATATTAGAATTCTCTCTTCTGTCTGTTTCTTTCTTTCTTTCTTTTTAATAATAACAAAATGATGTAAAAATACTCGAAAATATCGTTTCCTTCTTTGGCTAACATGACAATTAATGCTGCGAAGACCGAGATGACTACTAGCGCCACGTGAGCGTTAACTACGCTGTGCAGAGAATGCACTACCGATCATGAGCATTTGGTTACACACCTGTTGATTACATTTATTGGAAAATTCTAACAGATTATATACAATAAATATAATATTGTTTTATTAGAAGATGGATCCACACTACAAGTAAATAATAGATTTGTGATAAAATAAAAAGCACACTGACAAGAATCCAGTTGTTCTATATTAATATTTATCACGTTCCGTGCCAAGCAATTTTTGCCTTTTGTTGTCGTTCAGGCCATTTGATATTTTGATTAAAGATTGATATATTATCAACATCATATACAATCTTTCATCGATAAGTAGTTCTCTTGTTTAGAGTAGCTATCATATCGTCTATCACTTGTGGCGCTACGATCAGTTTGATTGCAAAAAATAAATAAATTAAATATGACTGTGTGTACCACCGGTGGTACACGGAACGTGTTAAATCCAGTGACGCGGTGAGAAATGCGATTCACACGAGGCAGTGGAATATTTTTGAGAAATTTTCACTTTCCTTCCTTTCATATCAATCAATTAGAACACGTACGGCCGATATGACGAAACAGTTGAAATTGAAATTATAGTATATACGATTCGTGCGTTTGCGAGCTGTTTCGGTTTATCATCGCATTATGCGATTGCATAATGAGGCCGATAATTTGATGAAGAGGCAGGTACGAGCTGCGGCGAATTTCAACAAACAGAGATTATCGCAGTGCGCATTATCGCTTGTCGCGTGGGCTGTTTTAATAAAACAAATCGAACCTCGTCTAGCCTTCCTTCTTGCTCCACGACCCTCTGGCGAATGAATAATTCATCGTCCGTAAGATATCAGGAAATCCTCGTGGAAAATATAAATATTTTTTTGCTCGGAAAATCGATGATTCTCACTCGTCGCTAATGGAAAAACTGTATCGTGCACGATTCAAATGGAACATTATGTATCGCTGTGGCGTCAAAAAAAAAAAAGAAAAAGAAACAGGTTACGATGACTCATAAAGTCTCTGCAAGTCACACTTTCAGCATGGTCGTTCGATTCCTATATACATCGTCGTTTCGCAGTTTTACTAGTTTCGCCAATCGGCCAACAAACCTAACGAGAATTGACCGTTTGCCTTTGAAGAACAGAGGCGAGCAAACGACCGAACGGGGATTTTATTCGAGGCTGTTTAACCTCGTGGCTTACTTACGACTTGTAGAGCATAGAACTCCAATTAGGGAAGAAAGAGTCTTCGACACTGAAGGATTAGAAGCGTGCGTGGAACGTGTAGAACGTTCACAGAAAAGTGGGAAATCACCAGAGATCGGTTTGAAATACTGATCTAATCATAAATTGCTTTCTCGATTTATTCCCGTCTACGTGCGCTGTTTCCTCATTAACGGAGAAACACATCCAACGACAAATTATTGATTGCACGTCAACGATGGATATTCGTTTCACTTTGATGCGGCAATCGACTTTTATGCAATTCATAATCCCAGGCGAACTTTTGTTTTTGAAAAGCGCGGCCGTTTTCGGTGCAAAACGGACGGTGTCACGCGCACGTAACACTCCATCACGCTCGTAACAAAGCAAAAAGAACCTGTTCCTTGACAAAATGTCAGTGAATTTCAATCAATTTGTCCGTGGATGCGTGGAAATTTCAAGTTATCCGCGTATTTCCGAACAAATCAAAGGAATAATCCGAGCAGCGTTGCAACGGCTCAATATCATCTGAAACAGATAATTTTTCGTTCCCTTGCGCTCTACACATGTAGATAATACAAACTTACGCCCACCGTGTTCGATTATATGCAATTTCAGTTTCAGCTGCAATCGTATCTGATCGGATAAACTGTATATTTGGAGTTCAAATTCATCGATGTTCCATTTGATGTTCCAATGGTCAAATGATCGGTTCCGAAATTTAATTCAAAATCACACGTCTTACGTATTTCGTTCATCTGACTTTATCAAGATTCTTATATATATATATATTCTATTTTTATCGAGAAGGATTTATCGTCTGACTTTTTAAAATTTCTTAAAATTTACACCTTCTTTGTAAAGTTCTTCGCTTGGGACCCTTGAGTTTCTGAACTCGACTAAGATCTGAGCAGCTATGAATGCACCATTGGCGATAAAATTTCTAGAAAGAAGAATGATGTGGCATGACCAAATCAAGGGGAAAGAGTTGTGATACTACGCTCGAAGCATAGGAAGAAAAAAATGAAGCAAGTATCTGAAACAACTACGAAACTAAATTTCGCGTCGAAAGTACGGCGTAAATAAAATCAAAACCTTACAGATCGCAAGTTTTCTTCAATTTACAGGTCCTTGACTTGTCTAGTACGCGTGAGTTCTTTATAAGGAAATAACTAGACAAAATGTATCACGATAAAAATTTTTACTTCAACTAACAGAAGAGACTGTCCAAGAAAAAAAGGGGAAAAAAAAGAAAACGTACATCAAATGATTATAATAAAATTTTGCAAGATAAACAACTAAAAAAATGCAATTAACAAATCTAAACTGTTCTTTGTTTAATGAAATAAACTTTCCTTTCTAAAAAATATAAAAATAAATTAGTTAAATTAGTTAAATATAAAAATAAAAATATATGATTATTATTTTGTTATGTTCTGCGTGTTATTCCCTTATATTACAATAAATTGAAAATCTGTGTTCCTTTCGAAGTATTGTAAAGTGGTGATGTGGTTAGTGCCAGTAGAATAATTAATGCTGATTTACTAATTTGTTACGAAAAATAATCGCGAATGTTTCAACAATTTCTGCAAAGTTCTTTTCTTAGCTTGAGGCTCGAGCTTGTTCCTTCTTTCTGCGTGGTGAATTTCGAGAACAGGCTGCGAGGTTGAAAGTACAGGTAGTCTACGATGGGAATCCGGAGTCGGTTTTGCCAAATCGAAAACGCAAACGGTTCCCACGCCTCGCAGGAAAATTTCGAGAGGATGAATTTTCATTCTCATCCCTCGTTCCTCTCTCTCTCTCTCTCTATCTCGATCGATGGACTCCTGAGCCAGATCAGCAATTACGAAGACAGAAACACGAAAACCGAGTCGAATCTAAAGCGCGATTACAACTTGAAATTCCAATTTAATTTAATTTTCGTTCCATTGTCTCGGGACAATAAACTCAACGTTCGATATTAGATGATGTTATCATTGATAACAGACTTTCGTTTTTATAAAAAAACTTCTATACCTGGGAACTTTCGATGGGCGAACTGCGGAGTAACTTTACGTAATATGCTTGGAAAATGGCCTTCGCGATGCAACAAACTTGCCGATCAGTCTCGCGAGATTTCGAAAACAAATTTAACGCGACACACGTTTTCTGTTAATTTCGCCCTTCCGGGTTACGCCTGGTTCTGCTCCTGCAGAAAAATGCATTCCTATCGAATTACATAGCCACGGCTCGCCAGCGATCGACCGTTCCATAGATCGGTGAATGGGCTTCATTCATTTGGACAGTGGTTCTCACGATCCTTGGGATCGCGATGTTCCCAAGGAAGAGAAACCAACGCGTGACGTGGGTGTTTTGAAAAATATTTCGAACAACACTGTTTTCGAATTACATTTACAAAATTTTTCATCTCGGAAACAACGAAATTATTAAATGTGAATGGAATTAATTCTTTTTCAATGGTTTGTTAAGTTAAACGATTAAATCGATTTATCTGTTGTTTCATGATTTTGATGATGTGAGAAATAACTCCAGCATTTGTATTTACTATTTCTTATTCTGCGACTTTGCTCGATCTTTTAATGAATACGATAGAAATTTAGAAGAAACTTATTAATAAAACTCTCTGTATCGATATACTCCCCTGCTCATTAATAGACTATTCTCATTCGCAGCTTTAACCAAATGCCGCCAAATGTTCGACGAACGAAGCCTATTGAAAGACAAATTTCTAAAAAAATTTTCATATTATTTTACTTTATTTTTGGCTTCATCGATATATTTACTTCGAAATGTCATTTACAAATTTTCAATTATCAAGTGATCAATCTATTATTTTCCCAATTATTCGCACAGCTTCGAACTCCTTTAATTAACCTTTAACAAACGAGCGTTACGCACCGTTCGATTGAAATCCATTCGCCAAATAAATACTAAATTTCAAATATTTGTTTACAAATTATTACTCGAGATGAATCTCGCCGGTAGAGGCCAGTTTCGCTGGAACAAAGCGGAACCATTGACAACGGGGACAGGAGAATTGTCGGCAGGACGAGAGACAGACCCCCCGAAGAATAAGAGAAATCTTTGAGCGAGTGTGCGAGAGAAACGCCAGATTTCGAGGGTGTGTGATTGTATGGGGGATTAATGGAGGACGAGAGAGAAGAAGCAGGCGACGGATATCGCAACTAGCTTCTGCGGATATAACGACAGCGGCAACTGCATTTTCTCTGCATAAAAACGCTCGAGACCCCGGCGTGCGCTGAACTTTATCGCGTGTACACAATTTGCCACGAGTGGACGCGCCTTGATTGACATACATCGATTGCATAATACAACGGATGGACGTGCGCTGACGTTTGAAAGAGAGAAAAAAAAAGAAAAAGAAAAAAAAGGGAGATGCACGGTGTGAAAAACTCGATAACGCGATGTTTAAGAAATAATCGTGAGTGTAGCTTTTCATCGTGTTACTGGCTTTGTGTATTATAGGACACTGCAAATTACTAATTTAGCCAATGAGAATGCACAGAGGATATATTGATTGCCTTTCATTAACACCGGGAACTACCGAAATGGTCAAAATGGCCAAAAATTGGAACTTTTCTTTTTTGGAAATATCTTATATGTTTGCAACAGAGACTCGAGTGATTTTTTTCAGCAAAATATATGAACAGAGACTTGCACTTGATTTTTGTTCACATTCATTTCGTTGCTAAAACTACAAATTTCACGCGTCGATCGTCGGTAAATCTAGTGCTAAAAAACCGATCGCTTCATCTTTCTTGTAATTAGTAAAATTCGTGACAAACTATGACTTTTATTATCGTCGACTAACAATAAGGCTATCGAACTAATTAATTAATTAAGACACTAAGAAACTAGATTGAAACACAGTAATGTCACGCTCTTTCGTTAAAAACTTTCTCGGACAATCGTGAAATTGCGACGTTTCTTTACAAGCTAATCTCGAGACGATTTTGCCTGGAAAATCGCGAGAGAACTCCGATCATTTTTCCAAAAACACGTTCGATACATTCTTCTACTGTTTTCGAATCGATCTTAGGTCGAGCCGGGCAACTAGAAAAACCGTGTAGAAAATGTAGAAACTCGCGAGCGGGAGGGGTTTTTCGCGCTGCACGAAAAAGGCTTTTTGTGGCTTTTCGAGGCTGGAGTAACGACCTTGGGCTCGTGTAACGTGGCGTGCATCGTTGCAATCCACGAACGAGAGGCGCGTTACTAGAGCTTCCGGTTTTCGCGCGACGCCTCTCGAGGAGCAACGCTGCGTATATTCGCTGCACGACATCTCTCCCTTTCGTAACGGTATAAAACTTTTACCACCAGCTTCTCAGGATCATCGGTGTAGATCAGTGACCGACCCGAAGCCACGACGGCGACCCATGAAATCGCTGCCTCGCGCTACCAACCATGGCCATAGCGCCATGTTACGATGCAGGCGTTATAGCCCTTTTCTAACGCCGAACGAAAGAACAAATTGTATCCAATGATGCAAATTTAGCAAGGGAGAAAATGTGAGAGTATGAATAAAATTCAAGAAAGAACGTGTAAAGAAATCAATGCAAAGTGTGTTTAAATATTCGTTGAATGATCCTACCAGCAATTCTTGTGCAATTGCTGTTGAAAATCCATTAGGAAAAATCTATAAATAAAGAGAACCGTTTGGTTATAGTTTTTTTTTTTTTTTGGCGT
>NIPQ01045125.1:0-10456 GCA_002806875.1 Lepidotrigona ventralis hoosana | reverse complement strand
AAAATTACTCAAATAATTGTTACAACAGGGCTGTATATAGAAAAGCAGATATTTATTTATTAGATGACCCACTATCTGCAGTCGATACTCATGTAGGAAAACACTTGTTCAATGAATGCATCAAACATTATCTTCAAAACAAAACAAGAATTCTCGTAACTCATCAAGTTCAATATTTAAAAGATTGTGATTACATCATTCTACTGAACAATGTAAGTAGAAATAATCAAAATTGTCATTGTACTACTATGCTATCATTATTAGCACAATATTTATTTTAGGGTAAAATCGAATGTGAAGGTACATTTGCAGAAATTCAAAGCAAACGTACAGATTTTTTACATATGTTTTCAACAGAAGAGAATAAAGGAGATTCAGAAGTCACGGAAATTAATGATAATAATGCTGATATATCTATTAATTATGATAATGGCAAAGACGATGAAGAAGCAGAACCAAAAGAAACTGAAGAATTAATGGCTAAGGGAAACATTTCTAAATCTCTTTATTGGAAATATTTCCGAGCCGGTGGTTCTCTTTTAATGATCCTCATTTTTGTATGCTCTTTAATTTTTGGACAGATAGGAAGCAGTGGTTGTGATTATTGGCTTGCTTATTGGTTAATATCTATTATTACATTTTCTTTTTAATGAGAGATTTTATACTACAATCTCTTCTATTTTATTCTTTCTTAGGACAAAACAAGAAGAAATGCGTATTAAACGTAATAGTATTAATCATACGCTGACAATATATAAACAAAATCACACAGTTCCGTTTTCCTCTGACAGAGATGCAAGTAAATTAACAAACGAAACAACTTCATTTGAAATGGATGATTTTAATACTACAATCTCAAACTTATTGGTGGACAATAGCAGTTCCGATAATACTGTTAGTAATTTTATTTCACTTCTTTTTTATTCAATGAATAACAATTATTCTCTTGTTTTTTTTTTATTTTATATAGACATGGACTATTAATGCAAGATCCAATTCATATTATCTCAGTCATGAAACTGCTTTGTGGATTTATGGAGGATTCATCATTGCAAGCATAGTACTGACAACAATAAGAAATATCGCATTTTATAAAATATGTATGAACGCTAGTAAAAATCTTCATAATCTAATGTTTTCCACTTTGTTAAAAGCACCAATGCTATTTTTTGACACACATCCTTCTGGTAAGCATTTAAAATAAAAAATTTCATAAAAGAAAATCATGTAAAATAAAAAAATTTGTAATATTAAATATTAGGTCGCATTCTAAATCGTTTCTCAAAAGATGTGGGATCGGTAGACGAAGTTTTACCAAGAACTATGATAGAATCCATCCAAATATTTGCAGTAATGGTTGGAATATTAACTCAAGTCCTTATTATTAATTGGTGGACTGTATTTCCAATGCTTATCATGGGTTTCTTATATTGGCAAATACGAAATATTTATCTTAAAACTGCACAAAATATGAAACGTTTTGAAGGAATTAGTAAGCATCTTGTAATTTATTATATAAATATTATTTAGAATATTATTAACAATATTATTAACAATTTTCCATACAATTTTAGCGAAAAGTCCTGTTTTTTCCCACGTTAGTTCTTCCTTATTAGGATTAACAACAATTCGTTCCGCTTGTGCGCAAAACATGGCCCGTAAAGAATTCGACGTTCATCAAGATCTTCATACTAGTGCTTATTATTTGACTATAGCAACAAGTACCGCTTTTGGGTTCGCATTAGATATCGTATCTATTTGTTTCATTGCTTTTATTACGTATAGCTTCATTATACTTGATGATGGTAATATATAAATTTATACCTATATTATAAGAAAAGTAATTAGCATTATGCAATTAAAACATCTATTTATATGCTTTTAGAAAATACATTCGCGGGAAATGTAGGATTAGCCCTTTCTCAAGTATTAATCTTATGTGGAATGCTTCAGCATGGAATGCGTCAAACTGCAGAGACAATAGCACAAATGACAAGTGTAGAACGAATTCTACAATTTACACAACTTGATAAAGAGGGACCATTTGAAAGCGAACCTAATAAGAAACCGTCCGCACACTGGCCTTCTAAAGGAGAAATAAATTTCGATCATTTGTATTTACGTTACGAAGATTCCTCACCACCAGTTCTTAAAGATTTATGTTTTACCATTAAATCTGGCGAAAAAGTAATTATATATTGTTGTTTATCGACAAAATTAGCATTTAATGTATATTAAATTAATTATTAAATTTATATTAATTAATTATTAAATTTTATATATTTAGGTAGGAATAGTCGGTCGTACTGGTGCTGGCAAAACCTCTTTAATATCAGCTTTGTTTCGTTTGACTAAACTTGAAGGTGCTATTTACATAGATAAATTGGATACAAAGCAAATAGGTCTTCACGAATTACGACGGAAAATTTCGATTATCCCACAAGAACCTGTATTATTCTCAGCAACGCTGCGAGACAATCTCGATCCATTTCATGATTTTGATGATATTACTCTTTGGGCTGCTCTCGAGGATGTAGAACTAAAATCAAATATTTCTTCTCTAGATTATAATGTCGAGCAAGGTGGCGTTAATTTCAGCGTTGGGCAAAGACAGCTACTCTGTTTAGCTCGAGCAATTTTAAGAAATAATAAGATTCTTCTTCTTGATGAAGCTACGGCCAATGTCGACCCTACAACTGATGCCTTAATACAAAAGACTATTCGACATAAATTTAAGAATTGTACAGTATTAACCATAGCACACAGATTAAATACAATTATGGATAGCGACAAAGTGCTAGTTATGGATTATGGAAAAGTTATTGAATTTGATCATCCATATGTTCTACTCAAAAATGAACAAGGCCACTTTACTAGTATGGTTAAACAAACTGGAAAAGTGATGTTTGAACAACTCAAGAAAGTTGCAGAAAAGGTACAATGATATTTCCTCTTGTTTATGATAGTCATTTATAGTAATCTATATATAAATCCTTATCAAATTTTAGGCTTACAATGTTTATAGTAATGTAGAGTTACAGTCACAAGTTCTCAATGGTGAAACAGTCAAAGGTAATTAGAATTTTGGTAAATGCCAATATTGTTCCTACATGTACTTCTCGTAATCAAAATTTTTTATGCAAATTGCGCACAATATTTTATGTAATTTTTTTTTTGAATACTGCATCTACAATTTCATCTACAATTGCACAAGTACTATAAAGCGTTGTACTTCATATATAATGATATTTTTTATATTATTTAGATATTTTATAATGCAAAATATATTTTATACATATTAAAAAATCTATATAAAACAAGATGTGAATTTAATGTACAATTATTTTTTAATAAAATATATATGTATATATATACATATAAGAAAATATATATATATATATACTGTTCCAAAATTTTTTTACAATCTTTTTATAACTGGTTAATTATATAGATCTATTATAAGAATATGTAAGTTTCATATACTAGAATATATAAGTTTCATATATAAGAATATATGTTTCATATAAGTAATAAGATTTTATTGTATAATGACTATAAAAAATATTAGATTAATTTAACAGAGCCGTTTTTAACTAAATCAGCTACAGCACTGTATTGTATAATATGTTGGGAGCCTGGTTCAAGATCTATTTCTTCGTCCATTGAACCAGGAAGTATGATTCCATTAATTCTATCATTAGCTTTTAAGAATACGTATGCCTGCAGATTAGGTTTCACAGTTAGTGTATCAACTTCAAATGTCTGAAAGTTTCCGGGCATGTGTTGCAAAGCAATTGTTTTAAAGAGCATCTCAATATTTGCGAGGAACTCCTTTGCGAATTGAAGCTCTGCAACTGTTAAATAACATTCCTCGGAAGATCTATTCGCTTCTTGAGAAAGTATGTGAATGGTGTATTTTTCAATTTTTTCTAACCGAGCTCTGAGGTAATTAGTTATCACATACTTGATCCTATCCAACTCCATTCTGTGTATCATCAATCTTAGATCTTCTTTGTCTAACCTCTTCATGTTCTCTTCCATGTGCGTGATTTGTTGCAGCATGCAGTCAACTAAATCAGACCGATGTGGTAAAATCTCAGGTGCGAATTTCTCGTTCAGCCAAGCTTCCTCTATCGCTAATAAAACACTTTGAGCAGTTACTTCCTCCTCTTCCTGATCATCGTTCTCTGCTGTCATTTGCACGTCTCCATTATCTTCCATATTTGAGATCTCACACAAGAAGCTATTTGTTATTAAAAACTTTTCAATACTATTCCAGCACTTTAATACGATAACTCAATACTATACAATCGATAACCACTGATTAACCACTGAAGGGGGTACAAGAAATCATCACATTGTCATCTTAACCCCTAAAACACGAATCGTGGGATCTAACAGCGCGGCTTATCGGGACTGCTAATGTAGTGAGAGATTGCTAGGCTGCATAATTCGAAGGTTACTATATGTAATAAAAATTCGAACAATCAAATTGCAAATTATACGTATACGAGAAAAAAAAAGTAAACGAGACAAATATTGTTACTTATTTGTGTACTGCATTTATTATATAAAACTGTTTATTTATGAAGTACATATAACAAATATTAAATAAGGTTAAATGCAACGAGAATTTTCTTCTCATTTTGTTATGTCTTGTGAATTAGTTACTAAGACAATTATTATTTTATGATGAATACAGACTATCCCGTGATTATGTGTATTATTAAATTTGGCGGATTTGAAGTAACCCGGTCGTAAGAACGAGGAAGTTGAATGCGCAATCATGTGACTAAATTCGATATTTCTCGTCATTTAAACTTGAACCGCGAGGTGAGTTTTTAACCTCGTCGAGTGCCAAAATAGATGTTGCGTTTCGAGGAATACCATTAAAATGTAAAGAGATCGGTAGAATTTTACTCGATACACAAAAGATAATAAAGTTATATCGAATTCTCATGATGTTGATGAATACAGGGGAAAAATCAGTTTCTAAGAAACTCGCACGAAATATCGGAAGATCTGAACGGCCAGAAGTAAATGAAAAGAGTAGTACGATACACACGCTATTATAATAAGCTTCTTACAGCATGAAACCATATTAAAGTCTACATGAAACTTATACAGATCCCGAAATCACAGGCCTATCGATATATACGCCTAAATGTTTCATTGCTTATCGGTAGAGCAGAGACGAGGAAGGAAAGACGAACAGAGGACGCTCGTTTCTTTCTTCGAATGTGTTTAAACAATTTTAAGAAGCCAAAGGCAACGATTATTGTAGGATTATGGTTCGAAATTGAATATAAAGCAGTATAAAACGATGTAGATGAAGGGTACCAAAGGATAGATGTTCTATTCCTATTTCAGCCTCGTAAGGTTTCTGTGTGCGGCACTAAAGATACACCAAGGTATTCTTAAATCCTCGTTAACTTAATAAACTCCTTCTTAAGACTGTTTACCGTCTTAGATCATAACAATATATAGAAAACTAGACGTAAGGGTACATATGACAGGGTCGAAGCAAGAGGTTGGTTCATATTTAAACAGAAGTCGAACGGCGCAGACACGAGCCGCATCCAACAGTGGACCTAATAGCCTTCCTACATCCTTCTGTTAAATTTTAAAAAAAACCTTCCAACCGAAATCAAACTGAGACGTGTACTTGGATTAGTTCGTTCGATCACGATTTTCTCCAAGTAGCTTAAAGGTGAGACGTAGAGGCGGAGTGACGGTGTCCTGATTTCATTTCATAAGTGCTGTTTGAACGAATTGGTGTATTAAAAAATTTCCTGTACTGTTCCCCTCAGATATTTCTCTTTTAAATACAATACGAAGAAGATTTAGATGGTCAGTTATTTTGTTCAAATGTCTAAGCTCGATGGAAGTTCCTTTTGTTTGAACAGATCGAGGAGATAAGGCAGTTCGAATAATTGAGCTTAAACTTTCGATAATAAGAAATTCGGTTATCATCTGCAGCTTTTTTTCATTAGTTTTTTGACATTGTATAATTCACTTTAAATACAAACAAATGATTTGCACGCACTTATTACAAGAATACGCGTTCGTACATCGCGAATTTACGGTCGACCGATAGATTGAATAATAGAGGCTAATACGAGTTAAACAGATATAAACGAAGTACAGATAAAATTCTACATCTTGTCGAATATCTTGTTGAATAATTTTAAAGCACTAGTACGAACGTTTAAATAATCAGAAGAAAGGGAAAAAGAGAGAGAAAAGAAAGCATGTAGTCTTAAAGGAGTCATTTGAACATTTACAGAGTCAAGATGCTTCCTGTTTCGGGACCCAGCTACCAAGCTTACTCATATGGAGGTTCAAAGTTTGGAAATCAAACAGTGGTTGACAAGGTTCCACCTGATATGCTCCATCTAATCGACGCCCATTGGTATCAGTACCCACCTCTAAATCCAATGTGGCATGGAATCCTTGGATTTGTGATAGGAATGCTTGGTTTCATCTCAGTTTCGGGGAACGGCATGGTTGTCTACATATTTCTTTCGACAAAGAGCCTTCGTACGCCAAGCAATTTGTTTGTAATCAATCTTGCCATCAGTGATTTCTGTATGATGTTCTTCATGTCTCCGCCTATGGTGCGTAAAACAAATTTTTATGTTTATTCATGTTTCAATCACTAAGATAATTCTGGAAGATCGGCTGTAAAAATGATACATATCCTCGCTGAAACTGTTATCGCAACTTAAACGTGTAATAACAAAAAAATTCGATACGATTCGCTGTTTAATAGGTGATCAGTTGTTATTACGAGACATGGGTACTTGGACCTCTCTTCTGTCAAATTTACGCGATGTTGGGATCGTTGTTCGGATGTGGCTCCATATGGACGATGACGATGATTGCATTCGACAGATACAATGTGATCGTTAAAGGTTTATCCGGTAAGCCATTAACCATTAACGGGGCTCTCCTCCGTATACTGGGCATATGGGCGTTCTCTCTGGTTTGGACCATCGCACCTATGTTAGGCTGGAATAGGTAATGTCTTGATAAATCTTGTCGGCATTTTATTCGAAAGTTGATTACGAATAACAAAATGTATGATTCTCTTCTTTAGATATGTACCAGAGGGTAACATGACCGCATGTGGTACCGATTACTTCAGCAGAGACATAGTGTCTGTTTCTTACATTATATTATACAGCATCTGGGTTTACTTCATCCCGCTGTCCCTTATTATCGGGAGTTACTGGTATATCATCCAAGCGGTAGCTGCCCATGAGAAGAATATGCGCGAACAAGCCAAAAAGATGAATGTGGCATCTCTCCGATCATCCGAAAATCAGAATACTAGTGCGGAGTGTAAATTGGCGAAAGTATGACTATCTGATTTGTAACGCAATGAATATTTAACTTTTAATTCTCTTTCATTTGTAACGAGAATTAAGATGTTTTATAATAATTCTAGGTTGCCCTTATGACAATCTCTTTATGGTTTATGGCTTGGACTCCATATCTGGTCATCAACTTCTCTGGCATCTTCAATCTTGTTAAAATCAGTCCGCTTTACACCATCTGGGGCTCTCTGTTTGCCAAAGCCAACGCAGTTTACAATCCAATCGTTTATGGAATTAGGTAGCTATGATTTCATAAATCTGAATAAATATAAAATTATTTAAAGATAATATTAAATTTTATTATCCTTTTCTTCTCAGTCATCCGAAGTACCGAGCTGCATTGTTCGCGAAATTCCCATCATTAGCATGCGCCGCCCAACCAGCAGCCACAGACGCTACATCTACTGTTTCCGGTACAACTACTGTTGCGGACAGCGAAAAATCCAATGCGTAAAAAAAAAGAATATTGCTACGGCTACACCTTACTTTTATTCGATTCATAACGCAGAAGATCAGGAATTAACGATGAGTATAGATTAAAATATACTTCACTAGGTAAGGATAACAGCAAATTTTATTACAGACACGATTTGTAAATATTAACATCTGACATAACAAATCTTTAACAAACTTTTTTTATCGATACCAAAAAATATCAATGCGGTCAATCAAATATTCAAAATCGAATGTGTTCAAACATTCAGAAATACAGTCTAACAAGCAGCACATCTGATTCGATGAGGAACAACTCCAGTATATGAAATTATTGTATACGTAATATTGAATGAACAATATTTGAATCTCCTGTAGCTATATGTATGATTTGCATTTCACCACAATGCAAATCATTTTACATCAATTCATAGGTATGATTTCAATTTTGTACATTTATTGCGTAACAATATACATGGTCACTTTGGTATAGCAGGTACCAGCTCTATGTTTACTAGATTAGTAAGCACATCACATTACCAAATGAAATATGGAGGGAGCATCTGTACCTTAATTTTATAAGAGTAAATAAATTCTGCAAGCAACTGTATCCTAAGTTTCATTAATCCCTATAAAAGTGCGAACACTTCCTTAAATTAATTTTCAAATACCATTTAATTTACAAAAGATTCTGCATATTTACAAGGAAATAGAAAGACATTTAACTTTTCACTTTATTTTATGAGTTTCCACCACCTTCTGAAGGTTTCTCTCCTCCAGCGGCTTGTTCTTCCGTTGAACCGCATATCAAAAATGGTAGCTTCTCCTTCAGTGCAGCTCTGTATTTTGGATGACTGTACGGCACATTTACAAAATATATTATTAACATTATTTTTTTATTAACATTGTTTTTTATTAAAACAACACCAATGCATTTGTATGTTGTTGAATACGTACCTAACTCCATAAACAATCGGATTATATATCGCATTCGCTTTTGCAAAAAGAGAACCCCATATGGTAAAAAGAGGTGTAATCAGAGATCGATTAAATATTCCAATGTAATTGATCACGAGATATGGTGTCCATGCCATGAACCACAGCGATATTGTCGTTAATGCTACCTAAAAAATATGTGTGTATGTTTTTTATAAAATTAAAAGTAATACTTTAAGATAAACAATAATACGATACCTTTGCTAATTTTGCTTCAGCACTAGTACCACCTTGATTTTCTCCAGACCTTAAAGAAGCAACATTCATTTTCTTTGCTTGTTCTCTCATTGCTTGTTCATGTGCTGCGACAGTCTATAAAATAATAATTTATGTGTATAAATACAAACTAACATAAACTTTCTGAAATACTTACTGAGACAATAAAGTAATAACTATAAATAATGGTGAATAATGGAGTGTAATAAACAAAAACAGAATAAACCAATATGTATGACTTAGAACCCCAATCTTGCGTTAAATAATCTGTTCCACATGCTGTCATATTACCTTCTGGAACATATCTAATTTATAAATGCAGTATATTAATAATTATTATTTTTCAGACATACGTTGTAATAATCAAAATATTACCTATTCCATCCTACTAGAGGTAAGATTGTCCATATTGAACCAAAAGACCAAATACCTAATATTTGAACTATAGCTCTTTTGATGGTAAGTGGAGTTCCAGACATTCCCTAAGAATATTTTACTTTTTTGTAATATTATTTTTATTATAATTATTAATATATTTATTTATATATATGTGCAGATGCATATATACCTTCACTATAACATTATACCTATCTAAAGCAATAGCTGTCATGGTCCATATAGAAGCACATCCACATAATGATCCAACCATTGCATAAATATCACACATTAAGGTACCTAGTACAAGTTATCAAATTAAACACGCAAGAGTTTTGTGTTTTTCTATAATTATACAGTAAAAATTTCTTACCAAGAACCCATGTTTCATAAAAACAACAAATCACCATAGGAGGACACATAAAACCCATCATAATGAAATCAGAAAAAGCAAGATTTACTACAAGAAGATTACTTGGTGTTCTTAAAGCTGGTGTCATTATAAATACATAAACCACTACACCATTTCCACACCATCCTATAATACCTAATATTATCATAACTAAACCTAAGAGTTTATGCCATAATGGATCCAATGGAGGAAACTGATACCTATATTTTGAAATTTAAGAAAATAACATTAACATTTATTAGATTATTACATTAAAAATAATAAATGAATAATAAATTAACAATAAAAAACAATAAATTACCAATATGGATCAATTAAATGTAATATATCTTCAGGTACTTTACTAACAACTGTTTGATTATTGAAACGCATCAATTGCCTTGCAAAATGTGGTCCAGTAGTAGTTGCTAGGGTGGAAATGTTTAGAGGCATGGCTCCAATAAAACAAGGAGTTGTTGTATTGAATTTATCCATTAAAAACTGATTTTTACAAAGTTCAAATTTACACTAAACTAAAATTTTATAACACAGTTTTTACTATTCACATTCTACAACTGCAACTGTAACTAGAAGTTCTAAAACATCCTCTTTTATATGCTTGATAAAGTAAGATCCAATAAAGTCATCCAATAAAATATTCAAATGA
>NIPQ01045117.1:0-10517 GCA_002806875.1 Lepidotrigona ventralis hoosana | reverse complement strand
CACACACACACAGCGCCGTAGAATAACCGATTTAAAAATCGCGACGGCAGTAACGCAGAAGATCGGAGAGTCGTTCCGCGTCGTTCGTAAATATTAATTCGAATCCTGGCCATATTCGGCGGGACACAAAACGCGAAGGACTCGCGTTTCCCCATTGGAATTGACTCTGTTACATGGAAGCACGTTTGCGGGGGTAGGTGGTGGCAAACAAATCCCGGGATCGTGGCACTCTTGGGACAACGTTCCCTTATTCCGGTCCCCTTGATTTTACTCTTCTCTTTCCCTTTCTTTCCTCCTTTCTTCTTCTTTTTTTCTTACTTTCTGGAATACAAGCCACGTTGAGCCTGGACACGGTATAAATAATTCGTCGGACGAGATCCCAATGAATCACCTTCAGAGGAATTTCGTCGGATTGTCGCGACAGCGACAGACGAAGTGAACTCGAAAATTTGCAGGGGACACGGAGTTTCGTTTATTGGGACACGCCGGGAGGGGAGAGGGATCGTCCCTTGTTCCCCGTGGTTTTATTTATTCGTGTATTCGGGTCTTGTGTTCGCTTGGCTAGACTTTGGGAAGAAATTATAGAACGCTCCGACGGTAAAACAGAGTGGAAATAATTGCCTCCTTTATCGGGCGTGATGATTCCCGATCTTGAGCGCGAGTTTTTCCATTCGTTGGGAAAACTGGCCGTTGCCAAAGACCGATAAATTCCGACGAGGCTCGACTGAGGAAAGAGGAAAATCAAAACCGCTGATTTCGAACACTGGTTCATTCGATAGCCAGCGTTCGTTCTATCGACGCGTCAGAATTCGACAGGACAGTGCCGGTGGTAAGTAGCCGTAATAATACAACGGCGATAATGAGAAAGAGAAGAGCGGCTCTCGTGGCGTGGTAATAAAAATAAATCACGCGCAGGGCCGAGCGGCAGCAACGGCGCGTGGTTGTCCTGCTGCTAATCGCGATTTCGGGAAAACCCTGCCACCGCAAATGCGGGGAGAACTCGCCGCAATAAAAGCGAAACGGGAAAACCAGAGAGAAAGAGCTGAAGCAAGATACGAAGAATAAAGAGACAAGAGGCCTCGACAGCGGAGAGATAGAGGCCAAAGAGCAAGAGAGACCGATGATGAAAAGTAGTTGGTGCACACGGACGTGTTCGTTGGAAACGCGTGTTCCCGTTGCGAACGAGGCGAGACAAGAGAAGAACGAAAGAGGCGCATGCACAATGCACGGTTTGCGGGCCTGTACGCGGTTGAAAAAAACCAGCGAGGGTTGGTCAGAGGGTGGCTAGAGGTGGCAGGCTCCATTTTTCTCGGGCGGTGCGCGAGAGCAGAAATATGCCTGCATCGTCGCAATTAGTTGCGCGCCGTGAAAAAGGAGAACGTCGAATAGCCGGCGGACGGGCGGACGAGCAGGAAGCCGCTGTTAATCTTTACGCGTCGTAATGGCGGGAAGTAACGCCTCCCTTCGCGGGAAAAGTGCACTTACTTGCAGGGCGAGGCCAACGTGAAAAAAAAAAAGAAAAATTTCGGCTCGCATCAGCTTCCAGATAGACCTGGTCCGCTTTCCTGCTCTCCTTGCCGTGAGAACGCTGCTTAAGCCTCCGAAACACTTGGTGAAATAATCACAAACGCGCAAATTTTGCATGGTTTCGTAGTAATTGATCGCCAATTAACGTGAATTTAGACACAAACTTTGATATATTATAATGTTAATCACAATTAATAATTTTACTTCCTTGCTATTTATTAATAATTGTAAAGCAAATAGCGCGAAATACCCTGAAACGACCAAACACACTCATGAAATGAACTTTGAAATCTTCCACAGTTTTTGGTCGAATGAACCAGTTGAAATATTATTTTCATTAGCGCAATTTGAACTCGAAGCTCGATGATTCGAATACTAAACAGATGGGAATTTTCTTAATTGACTGTATAAGGTAGCGAGAGAGGGGAGGTAATTCATACTACGTGAATTGGGCAGATTGGCTCGAACTATTGAATTCTAACGCTGGTTTGGGAAAATCCCAATTATACCGGCTGAATGACAGTCGATGCTAATGTCGGGCGATTTTGGAAAGGACGCAACGGACGCAGACGGAAAATCTGAATCGGGAACCGATGAACTGAACTCTAATCCCTGCTACCACCTGAACAAACACTGGTCAGCGTGGTTTCTCTTGTCAAAGAAGACTAATGATTCGATGGAATTTCTCGGTCGTCGCGCAAAGCTGGCTCGTGGAGAATCGTGAAGACGTTCAAAAGCGGGGGCAGAAAAACTCGTGAAAATTCGTGCGACTAGTTATTTCGTGACTGCGCGTTAATCGATTCCCTTGGACGAACGGGTTTCTGAACAATCGGTGAAATTTCCAGATTGGACTCTACTCGCTTGATTCAGAGAAGTCAAAGTAGTCGGGTATTTAAGTTACACACAGAAACTTTTCCAAGCGCGCGCATCGCGACCTTGGGATATGTTTCGTTCGTCAAAACGTGCGTCCACTGTAAATTCGAATGGTGGAACGACTTGGGGACGCTTTGGCAGATTGAAAGCTCGCCGAGTTATCCAACGTAGGAAGAGTCCAGGCTGCGAAGGTGGTGGCGGAGGTAGTGTGTGGCTATCGATCACCGGTCCACCCCTGTGGGCGATGGTCTGCTCCTAGCAAATTCTCTCTTCGTCCGTCGTTGTCTGTCCTCGTCCGTCTTCCTCTTTCTCTCCCCTTCTCGACAGAGCTCCTCTCTCTTATCCTCATCCCCTCGAGTTACACCGAATTTACCTAACGTAGGCGCGGTAGGTCGCTCCTCTTCCTCTTGTTCCTCCCCTCATCTCGCTCTCTCGTCACCCTTTATCTCTGTCGGTTTCGCGCTGGTGCGCGTCTCTTCCGTTCTCTGGCCTTCTCTGGTTCGCTCCCCTGGTGCCAACGTCTCCATAGCCCTGGACCCTTTGAGAGCCCTCCTCGAGGAGGCCTAGAGAGTCTGCCGGTGCGAGGGAAAGACCTCGAACCAAGGGAGCGAGGAGAGGAGAGCGAATATAGACAGAGAGGAAAAAGGAGAGGAAGTAAGAGAGAGAGAGAGAGAGGGAGGGAGGAGGGAGAGCTTGTTATGGACGTGATGGACCCTTCGTTCGTCGTACATCTGGGCAAGTAGACCGGGCAGAAAGGGGGAAGAGAGAGAAGCTTTTAGAGCTTGGAATATTCACGAAGCCGTGTGGCTTGGACAAGCGAAACACATCCCTCGATATCTGCTTCTTCTTTCGACGTCACGCCCTGAAATCAAATCGGCCGAGACCGAAGACAAGGCCAGGTTGATCCCCTGACGTTCCAGATCGTCGTCGTCGTCGTTCTGTTCTGGACGCGTATAATGGAACCTGGATGATGGACGTCGATCCATCGGAAGCGAAACGAAATATTGCTACCTTCGGTTCGAGGATATCACTGGTCAGTGGGGGAAAGATCTTTGGGGTACAAGTTGCGTAATCGTAAGTTACCTTCGTTTCGTTTGTTCAAGCTATGTGAAATTCGAGGGAGTATTTCTTCGTGTATTACGTTATTAATAACGCGAATGTAAATTTAGAACGTAAAGTTCTTTTTTACATAGAACGCAGTCTGTGACACACGCCACGTGCGAGGTTAAAAATAAGATGACGTAACAAGCCGTGCAATTATCGGCAAACTTATATTTATCCGCGTGATTAGATAACGCGGTGGGAGGGTGAAGCGTCCGACAAGGAATAATCTCAAGTCGATTTAAACGAAGACACAAAACCGGACAGACGTTCGCTGTGATTTCAACACGTTTCACCGTGAGAAATTCTCTCCCCGTACAATGTTTCTCGGCTATCCGAAAATGCAACGCGCGTACAAGTCCGGTTCGTACTTAAAGGGCTTCGGTTAATAATTGCAAGGTCGCCATTAAACGGTCATACGCAGTTGAGCCGTGCTCGGAGCCAAATGTTTGAACTTGGGCGATGGACGAGGAACTTGCGCGTCTGAACGGACGCCTTTTGATTTCGTATTCAGGGTACGTTGTCCTCGACGGCGCGGAGCATTGCCTACCAGCAGGAATAGCAAGGTCCTGGAAGGACTTCCTCGGCAATCAGCGATGGTCCGACGTCGGTGTTTGTCTTCGCGCGTGATTGGCGCCTTGCTTTGCCGCTTCTGTTTGGCCCAACGTTAAGGTGCCTCGGCATTCCGGTCTACACGGACTGTTTATTGACATTTAACTTCGGTAACGAGCGTACGCGGAGCTTGACATCGTTACAGGATTACTCGTGAAACACTGGCTCCGCTACTGGATGCTAAAGACATTTATACCGAGTGTTTCGTTAATTTCATTCGGACCGCCTTGCTTGCCGATTCAGTCGGTTCAAGCGTAAACAACGGCGAACGCGTTGAGAAAATCAATGTCTGATTTTCAAAGTTCAAATTCAATTAGCTCGGTAGACGAAGAGACCTTTTTTATCGTCACCATTCTAGGCAATAAAATCATCGTGGATCTTTTCACTCGTAATGGTCTGATTAAGGTAAATAATAATTGATATAACTGTGAAAAAAAAGAAAGATCGTATGATCTCACTTTGTAGATTGAAAGTGAGAAACCTCGTGTGAAAAGATTAAAAAATTTTTTAGATCGTTATGTGACCTGTTTCTAACAAAGTTATATATCATTCTGAGTTGTCGACAATTTTTCATTGTCATTGGTACAATACTCTTCGTTGCACATCTCACAACAAGCACAAATTAAACAAACATAAGAGCAAGTGTACAGATAAGAATGCCTGTACAACATAAAACCGTGTATTTTCACAACCGTAACAATATTCAGGCAGCAAGCTCAGTTTCATAAACACTCGTTATTACGTATATGTACGTGCAAAAATTCGAAAGTTTCAAAATCAATACGGAATTGCCATTACAGTAAACTCGTAGGCGAACACGATACCTTTCGGGCGACACACACACGTGGAACATGTGTCAAGTGGCAGTTGAAACACTAGAACGGTTCAACAGCGTGCAAATCATCGGGAGCCTTGACGGATTCCCATGTGTTGCAGAATTTATGGATTCCCTTCCCTTAGGACCAACAACACTATTCACAAGTCCGCGAGAATTTTCCTCGCTCTGTGCTATCTCTTGCACGTACAGTCGGACATATGTTCAGGGTGTCCCGAAAATTTCTCAGTTTTCTGTTTGGTGTTCTATAGATACAATGAAACGAAAACTGTTACGTGACCACGTGTCGTTTGAAGCTTAAACAGAAATTCGAAATATGAAAGGAACAATAACGTAGCTGTTACAAGCTTGTTACAAAACGAAGACATTATATACAATGTCGATCAAAAGTTTAAGACTGCCTGTATTAATTTAGAATTTGTGTTCTAAATATTTTTGCAACTTTCAAACTTGTGTCGATCAAATAATTATAATAAACATGAATGCTGTTCTCAGTCGTTTGATTTTAATCCACTTGAATTGTTGTGGCGACAGCTTGATAGACAAGTTGCATACATTACAGGTTGTTCGCAAATTTTAAAAAAAATTTTTTTGCAACCAAATCTAGCATGGTCTTGAAGATTGAATTTTTTTCTTGTTGATTCATTCGTACTACTTTATTGAACTTTCAATACAGACAGATAACTAAATGTTACGATCTCAATGTTCGACGTTCAATAAAAATATTTAAAAGGACGATTTCAGTCTTCGAAACGATGGAGAATCTAGTTACAACATATATTTTTACAATTTTCGAGAAAAAGATGCCCTCTCCCCACAAAAGGACGAATTTACGTGAAGATCGTCATTTCATAAAAAAATGTGCTCAAGTGGATTTTATAGAGTTTTACGTCAATTTAAGTAATCGATAATTTTTCATTTCGACATCGGTACAATTATGCTCTTCACTCATACGTTCCATTGTATGACAAAGTTTAGCTGTTAAATCCTATATATGTACGGCGTGCGTATATGTGTGCACACATTGATGCGTGCGCGCGTACGATATGAGGTCTTGTAGGAATTCACTGGCGGGCGTAAATTCTCTGCCTTTCTCCCGGCCACCCCAGCCATCTAGTCGCTCTTGCTCCCCTTGGCTGGACTCTAAAGTCCACCCCCTCCCCCATATCTCTCGCTCTTTTTCCTCCGTCGGGCTCCCTCTGTCTCTGGTGGACGCGCTGCTTTCTCTGACCATCGTCGCTGCCGCCTCCAGCGACAACATTCTACAGTCGGACGAAGGGGTGGCCACCCCTTCGCCGAGAGCAGAACGGACCGAGGACAGTGACGCTCAAGCTCGAGTAACCGATCGCCTCAACCGATAAGGAACGTTTCTTTTTTTATCGTCGAGTCTCTTTTTGCCGCGTTACCGCACCCCTGCACGCGACATTACTTCGGCTTTATTGCTTTTAATCACCTGACGCGGCCGCGAACGCACGTGCGAGGGAAAGAAGCCCAGCACGCGATTGACGCAGGTCGAAGAAACTGTCGAGGGACGNCACAAAGTGTTACGCCAGTATTATCCTTCACGTTTCCTTGACTGCCGTCGTTGTACACTTTCTTCTTCTTTTTTTTTTTTTCTTTCTTCGCCTCGTCGAAGGCGGAATTTACGTTATGCGTAATGGAACTTGCAATTTTGCAAAGGATCGTGTAGAAAAATCTTCTGTCGACTTGGCGAGAAAGTGAGCTTTTGCTTCTTCCCGGCATGTCTTTTTATATTCACCAGGAAGAAGAGAAGGGGAAAGGAGCATAGACGATCAACTACTGGATTTTGCCCTTCTGATTAATTATTTACAGGTCATGGTAAAAGAGACTATTACTAATTTAGTGTTAGCACTGAGCCAACAACGCTTTCAGTATTCTATAAAATTCTAAGAGATCGAGATCCTTACTTCTGGAATTTTGACCTTTCCTACAACAATGTCTCAAAGTATCGACATCTTAAATTTCGCATTCGCACCGCGGCAGCGGGATAATCAAACGACAGTTCCTTCCACGTTCGTACGCTATCGCGGCCGAAGGCTCGGCGAAATTACGATCCCGATGCAGATAAACTAGAAATATAATCGCCACGATCTTATCGGTGCTTACAGATTCCACGCGCGTACGCACGGAGAACATCCTGAGCCCGGGTAAGTGGCGTATGGAGATATCCAAAGGGGGTTGGATAGCTCGAATGGTTTGCGAGGGTGCCGCTGAAGGGTGGTGTGTGCCGTAGAGAGAAGGGTGGAAAGCAGGTGGATGGATACGGCGGTGAAGAAGGAGGACGGAAGACGACGCGGGTAAACGAGAGGGGAGAGGGTCGGAACGAGGAAGTAGAAAAGGATCAGAGTCAGGGAAGATAAAAGCAAAGAGTGAGAGTGAAGGTAAGGAAACGAGGGAGAAGTGGAATTAGATATGGGGTCGAGGAAACGTGGACTTGGAAGACGCTTCTCCACGGACTATCCTTTCACTATCCTCTTCTCTCTCTCTCTCGAATCGTTCCCTCTCTTCCTGCATTCAAAATACGTTGATACTACGAGGGATTTTTCACGGAGATCCGCAAGAGTGTTGTTAGATCATTTATGGAATGAAAATATTGGTCGCTGGTGGCGATTTCCTCCTCGCTATAATGACACATTGAAAGTTTTTATTCTTCTACTGTACCTTACTGGACTGAGACATATTGTGATTCGGCGAAATGTTACAGACAAATGATTTCTCATCAAAATATTTGTAAATTGAGCAGAAACGTTTATGCGTGAGAGACCTGGAAAAGCAAAGTTTCAAGTACGAAATTTAATGAAATCAAACGACCTTATAGTATTACCTGTATTTCCTGCATCGTTTACGCATTGTATGGCAACTGGCGTGCTTTCAGTTTCAGCTTCTTCCTTCTCGACGACAGTGGAGATACAGTCGCGAGGGATATCGAAGGTTCAGCATCGATGAGAGAGACTCGGCGGAGGAACTGTTGATCTCGCGTCAATTACCGGCGCGTCGTCGATCGGATGAACGAAAGGAGAGCCGCGGCGGCAGAGAGAGGAATGGCCAGTGGCGTTCGAAGGACGGCTCTGCTCGCGGACTAATTCCACGGTTGAGCGACAGCCGGCTAATTTTTGCTCGGGGCCAATTCCGGCCGCGTCCTTGGGCGCGCTGTTGCCGGTTTAATAATGCAGCACGCCACTGTGTCAGTGTGCCAATCCCTCCCTGGCTATTCGTGACAACTGACAAGCCGCTGCAGCCGCGCGGCCTTTCCGCTTCGAGATGTTTATTGGCTGCTGCCGGACCATGTTCCGCTCGCTCGGCTCATTTTCACCGACCAAACGAGTCTCGCATGAGCCAGTGTGTTTTACACAGGGGGCGAGCTCGCTACCCTTAAGTTTGTTTCGTCGCGAGTTTTTTTTTCAATTCGCGAGAAACGCGAATGGTTCACAACTCGCGGGGGAAGGGAGAACGTGGAAGTTACGCTGCTGGAATTTATTATTTCCTTGAACCTTCGCGAGGCTTCGTCGTTGTGAATTTAAGTTTTCGCAGGATACCTCGGAGAAGGTATCGTCGTGTAATATTTAATTGGGCAACGGATAAAAACAGGGGTTTGTTTCGACGGTGACATTTTTTGATTGAGATGGGGCTGGAGAGCACAGATTGCCGCAAGGAAATGGAATTTTTAATTAACGCCGCCGTAAAATACCAGACACCGGAGGAATTATTCACAAGAGTGCATTAAGAGTCTCAACGTTTATCAAGGAAAGGAACGCTCGGTCAGTTTAAATAGACCGCGCGGCTAATTGTTGCAACATATAAATTAAATTGTTTTTTTTTTTCTTTCTTTTTTTCTTTTTTTTTTTAAGTCGTTTTGTTCGCAGGGGACCGATGTTTGTGTTATAATAGCGCCGCAATTAACACGTTCTACCCTGTTCCACGCCCTCGTAGTTGCGAAAATTTCGAATTTATTTATCTCGCGGCCGTCTCGCTGGAAAGACAGGCTCCGGCACTCCGTTGTTTGGTCAAGACAAAGGAAACGTTCATTAAGAAAACGCCATTAGGAGCGAACCTCTTTGTCCTGGTCCTCTTCCTCTAGTTCTTTATCTTCTGCTTCTCATTCGACTTCTTTGAGCTAATCTGTCAGATGAAAACAGAAATGCCTCCATACTAATTAAATGAAAATCTGCGGCGATCCCGCCGCAAGATACATTGTATAAATATACATTGCCTTCCTTCAAAGGACCCTTTCACGTTTTTTTAATAAATCTTTTCAAGGGATTTTCTTGTCCAGCTCTTGTCGTCTGATATTGCTGTTTAATTTCATACGCAATAATAAGGTGATTGAAACGCCGGCTTTGAACATTTCGAGTTTCTATAGCAGCAATTCGACGATCTGATCCCTTTAATTGGATTTAATGACCAGTTTTTAATTTTTCACGAGAATCGCCATAACAGTGCTGATTCGTAAGGATGTATTTTTTTTTAGAGATTTGAACAATTTTTCAAATGTGAAATTTGTTTTCTTTATCGCACTGAAAACTTTCCCCTAATCCTTGCATTTAAATTTTTACTGACGTAATTTTGATTTGATCGGAATTAATAGGACTCTGTATAAAAAAGTCATTTTTCATTAGAACGCGTTTTCTTTTGTTGACTTCGAAAACGTTGTGAGACAGTAATTAGTCACTTCAAATTGCAGTAACATTACTTCAAAAAGGAATTTATTTCAATTAGAATTGAAATTAAAATTAACCCGTTATTCGAGTAGGGCAATTTTTTAAATTTTCTCGCCGTTTCTTAATGCCAGAAATAAGAAATTTCCCAATCGTCCCCACGAAAAATAAGTCGGACAAAAAATTTATTTAAAAAAAAAAAGAAACTATTCATTTAGCTCCAACATTTTGCGCTCTTGATTTTGTATAAACGCGAAACGTGTCTCGGATTCTACCGTATCATTCTCAAAAATTCCAAATCTCTCAGAGAGAGAGAGAGAGAGAGAGAGAGAGAGAGAGAGAGAGAGAGACGAAAATTGGTGGTGATTCTCGATTGTCAGCGCATGGATAATCGAGAGGTTTAATAGGGGCGCTCAGGAGGAGTATTCTGTTTGCAGCGTAGGCGGCGGCGAACGAGGCTGAAAAAAAGGGGGTAGGAGGATGAAGGAGAGGAGGAGGAGGACGGATAGAGAGATATCAACGCGGATTTACTCTCTGGTATCCGGGGAGCTAGCAGCGGGAAGTGGCTGGTTGCTCGATCCGGCCCGTCTCAAGGATGGAAGGATCCTCCATCCGCAGATATTCACCTTCGAATCCTGAAGAAACGAGAGTGGCCGTGCCGAACTCGATCGGCCATAATTTACGACGTCGACGTACCAAGCCGGAACGTTATCGCGCGATTCTGATCAGCGGCGAGAGAGACAGAGAGAAACAGAGAGAGAGAAAGAGAGAGAGAGAGAGAGAGACTTCGACCCCGCGATACAAAAAACCGTTCCGAGATCTCTTCGTCGAGGTCGTTACTCGAACGCGCGCTCGAGTAATGAGGGGCTATCGAAAGCGAAGGCAAAGACGCG
>NIPQ01045103.1:0-10580 GCA_002806875.1 Lepidotrigona ventralis hoosana | reverse complement strand
CACACACACACACACACAGCGGACAGAAGAGCATAATTGCCCGACGAAAAAGCGGCAGACAACGGCCCACTCCTGCGATGCGATCAACGTCAGCATGGACACAATGCAGCGTTGTATCGCTACCCTAATTATAATTAGTCTGCCGATAATTGCGCCTTGAATTCTAATGCGGCCCTGGCACAAACAGGGGGCGAGTTTTGCACAAACTGACCCGAACGGTTGGAATCAACGGTGCTGATCACTTTCTCCCCTTTTCTTTCGAACTAGAGTCGTTGCGACAGTTTTGTTACAGTTGCCAATAGAGATATAATTTCAAAGATGATTTTTCCGTATGATTCGTATGATTTTGTATGATTTCGTTTAATAACGAATATACGTGATAATATGTTATTATACATGTGTACCACCGGCGGTACACGCAGTCATATTTATTTAATTTATTTATTTTCTGCAGTCGAACTTTGGATCGCAGCGAACTTTGATACAAAGATTGTGTGATAATATATCAACCTTTGGTCAAAATATCAAATGGCCTGAACGACAATAAAAGGCAAAAATGGCACGGAACGTGTTAAAGGGAAAATATATGCCTACGATTTGTAAAAGAGAATGTGGTAAAAAAGAAAAAGGTCTGAGCGGATAATGCTATATCTTCAAAGAAGTGCGAGGAAAGTTATTTGGAACGTGTAAGCTATAGCCATTGATTTCGTAATTAGATAGATTTATTGTGGACAATTTAAAAGGAAAAATTAATTAAACCAATTATTGTCCGAACTACATTATTTTTCAAAATTGGTCCCACCGATAGTAAGCAGACAGTTCAATTTTCAATTATAATTCAATTATAATTTTCAATTTTTCATTGAAAAATCGTCGCAAAATGTGATTCATTCATGTTCCAAATAATACATTGCCTAAATTCCTCAAAAGTAATAAAAATCTTAAAGAAACATTGTACAATGTTTTGTCTATTCTTCTAGGCGAATAGTAAGATGATTTTATTCCAAGGCTTTTGCTAGCTCGTATGTTCATCCTTCCGGAGGGATTTTTAGTTTGCCCTTTTAATTCAATTAATTATCGAGCATTTATTAAACATCTAGTAAATTTTACTTTACTCAGTACGCTGTGAAATGAAATATAAAGAAATCACATAAAAAGAATCGATCTTTTGAGAATCCCAAACTGGAATATCCAGTTATGGAACGTTTATCATTCGAATGTTGCCGGCCATGCTAGAATTTTCAGATTATCATTTCAATGTCGTCGATTAGAATTAAACACTGATTTGCATTTAACAAGCTTGCTAGCTATTAGATTGATAATGGCTAATTTACAATCACACTGTATCAGTTCCAGCCGTCTATAGTTTTAATCTGTATTAAAAAAAAAAAAACAAAAAAAATGAAACTGGTTGAGAATCATAGTCTATCGGGCTATCTGATCGTTTATGAAAACGAGTAGTTAAATATGTAAGTAATTAAATTCAATTTCTGCAATATTCCGATCCCCAGCACTGCGATATGAGATTCTCTTTGTCATTAGGCTGCGGATTTTTCATACATTTATGAAAAACGTAGAAACACGTAGAATGTATAAATATGCAAAAATATACAAAGTCCATCCGAGGTAAAATATATTTATTAAAAGACCTTTAGACACTTTGTATGCCTTTTGCAAGCGAAGTATTTATTAAAACTTTTATTTTAAATGTTTTGCATGTTTTTGCTTGCTCCAATGCCAATTTCCCATAAATAAAAAAATCTGGCGGTCTATTAATTCATTAAAATCTAGATCGTTAAGAATTTTAATATGTACAGCAAGTTACTGAAGCATATACTATTTATTCCACTAAAGCTATTAAAGTAATTTATAATTAATGCTAGAAATCTTACAGACGTGGAACAGCGTGTTTTTCTTTAGAAATTTAAATGATTTTTCGTAAAATGTATAAATAAGAGCTTCTGAACTCTGTTATATCATAGAATTCTTTTGTTTTTTCTACTTTAATGTCTCTGGATGGAAATTCTATGCTTTTTGGTTATCAGTTCTAGCGTTAAACTAATTATAAAGGCAACAGATGAAATAAATTTCTATTTCAGTTCTCTGTTTATAAAAATTAACAAAAAAATATCCATGGAAAATTCCACAGTTTACTAATCATAGATAGATTAAAATGTTCAAATTTTCAAAAGAATTCAATGAAATTTCGCTTGCGAGAATGACACACTGTAATACATATATTTTATATAACACATATTTTTCTAGTCTAATTATTGTAACACTAATTAATATAACACATATTTAATATAACCAAATAATATATTATATTTAATATATATTTAATATATTTAATATAATAATAGTATAACACATATTTTCTAGTCTAATTTTATATAACACACATTTTCTAGTTTCTGTTCGAGTAAGGCCGAAGCGTGCCAACTATCTGCCAATCGAAATTTAATCACGCGCCGACGATCGTTGTCTCCGTAATTGGCTGAATTTTAGTTGGACACGGCGACCAGGGGATATTCCTGTTACGAGACAATTCACCTGTTGATTCCCTCAGGATAACTTCCTGTCCGTTCACGGAAACGCGTTTTTTTTTTCTCTCTCTCGAACTTAAACAACGAAATGTTAAGATTCTTTTGATATTTTGTCGTTCAGTTCCAATAAAATGACGAGGGGAAAAAAAAAAAAAAATGGCAAAGCAAGTTTTAAAAGAATTTTCCAACGTTCTCAGAGTTGTTCGAATTTTATTAGATAGACTGTTTCAATTAAATTCAATGATATGAAGAAACAAAAGTACAATACTCGATTTGCAATCCTCTTTGTAATACACGTTTGTATTACACGATATTTAGAAATGAAAGAAATCTATTACTTCTTTAATGTCACATAATATATACAAATATATAACATTTAGAAAGAAATCTTGGGAAATCTGTGTTCAACTAAATTCATTAATGTCGATAAGAAGAATAGAAAAGAAAGTACAATGCTCGATCCTCTTTGCAATTACACATTCGTACAACATCTGAGAGATGAAAGAAATCTCTCTGAAATCTCTCTCTCTCTCTCATTGCCTCGTTAATTAAATTCATAAAATTCGATTTGCATAAACGATCTCGCAGTTCGGCAGATCGTTATCAAAAGGCAATAAAAACGTCGTTGAACTTGCAACAACTCGGTCGTCCATTGAATGGACAGGCGAACGAGAACTTAATGGACGATCAATTAACGTCGAGAAAAAGGTCCCGATACGATACGGGGGCCACACCGGCGCTTGATCGAGAAATCAAGCAACGTCGAAATTAATCTTCGCCAGAGAATCTATCGGAGGAACGGACCGTTCGTTCGCTGGAAGACCGGAAATTCCGGGGTATTTAGCTTGGTAACCTTCGAGAAACGAAGGAAATTATTCGCCACCGAACGGTGGAAACACCTGTCAGTCAGTGGTTGCAACGTGTCCACGGTTGCAGATCGTGGATCGATTGCACCTCCGCTGCTTAATTAACCGATCAGACTGTCCGTGGAATTTGAAAGAATGTCGTCAAGCGTTGCACGACTAATTGCGGCTTCCTTTTCGGAGCAACCGATCCAGATCAACCTCGTGACTTCTTTTCAACAAATGATGTTTCTTTCGATTTTTTTCCCGATAAATCGAGTCGAGCTGCTCGTCCGGGGTAGAGAAAGATTTCAAATCTTTTGGACAATACTACACCAGCGTTCTGCATGAAGAGATACCTCGATTAACGTTTAGGTTAGGTTCAAGTTAGGTTTAGGTTAGGTTGAACCGATGAATGACGAAGATGAATTTTCGTGAAATTGAAAAATTCAACTGGAATGATTTCATTATCATAGTAATAGAATTTTATTCTCTGATAATTCATTCTATATTTTATATAGACGAAAACTGATCTGAAAAATGAAGCTTGTATAAAATGAAAGAAATGGTGATTAAACTACAAATTTAGTTTAATATATATTTATAGCATAATTCGAAAAAAAAATATATTTATAGCATAATTATATATTTATAGCATATTTATATATATATTTATAGCATAATTATATATTTATAGCATAATTCGAAATATATATTTATAGCATAAATTTATATATATTTATAGCATAATTCGAAAAAAAAAAAAAAATGCAAAAAGTACGTGAAATTCCTACATAAAATACATAAAAATACGAAAAAGCATACGAATACATGAAATAATGCAAAGTTACAGTTATTTAGCAGGTGAAACAAGTTTCTACCTAGGTTTCTACAATTTCAGACCTGTTCGTTAAAATATGAGCCTAAAACGAACAGAACCCAACAAAATGATACGTGGATATTATCAAGCGTTAAACGCGCTAGCACAAAATCCGTGAGAATCGCGACGAAGGAACCGTTCACCTAGCGTTTTACTATCACAGAAGTTATTAAAAAACCGTAGCATACATATTAATGAACTGGTTTTCTATTCGTCACGCTTTTAATTTACAAGATCATTATATTGTCTTGCTTTCTATTCCCTACCGCGTCTGGCATAGATTTTTACTTCAAGCTGCACGATATTTAGTAGTCGTTCTTCTAATCGTTCTTCTGTGATTCGTTCATTTATCGCAACTCGGTTTAACATTCAAAATCATGAAGAAAGGAAAGCAACAATATGCTGTGCTAATAAATTCGATCGTTACTTTCGTATAAATAAGATCCTAACAAAATATATCAAACAAGTATGTTAAATTTATTTCCAAATACATTAAAACAAGTAGTTTATCTTCTTCGATCATTCTCGAAGCTTCTTCAAAAGCACGACTGAATCAGAGTCTCGAAAATTCAATCTCACCATCTGGCAAATGACTTTCATTCGAAATGGAATGATCCACGCCACGCAACGTCGAAAAATAAATCCAATTGGAAAACTTATCGACGCGTTAATTGTGGAGGAGGCAGAAACGAGGGGCACGAACCAATAATGGCACTCGAAAGTGCCATCGAACCTCGTTGATCGTCGTCCCTGAACGACGCCGCTATCAACGCTCGGCGGAATGGAATCCTCAACTAAGGATTAACATCGTCGATCGGCTCTCCTCGATCGGCGCATTCGCTTCGCAATGGTTCGGAGTTGAAGATCGTAGGAAGAAAGCACGGGAGAAAGAAAGAGACGGGAAAACGAAAGAAAGAAGAAGGGAAAAGACGCGAAAGGACGGAAGGAGGGAAGAAAGATGAGGACGAAAGGAGGAGAGATGCATTGCACGCGCGGATGGAAGGTGCGGACGTATACCTGTGTGAGCAGGTGCATCGCAAGGTCTCGGTCCTCTCGTTGCCTCCTTCTTTCTCTCTCGCTGCCGTACAATCGGCCGATATAGGCGACACGAGGTTGTCCCGCTCCCCGTAAAATTGATCGATTGGAAAATTAAACATCGTCGACGCAGACGATGCTGTCGCTTTGCACTCTTGATTGTTTCGCGGTGCTAGAAACGCTAGGCTAACTTGGCTCTATCAGGCGATTGTCCTTTCCTCTCCTCTCACTCTTATTTGATTAGATTTGCTCGTCGATAATGATGTGAGTTTGACGCATTAAAGGCTACTGATACACGCAATATAGAGATATTATAGAGCGATATAGAGATACTATACTATAGAGCAATATAGAGATAATATATTATAGAGCAATATAGAGATATTATAGAGAGATATAGAGATACTATATTATAAAGCAATATAGAGATATTATAGAGCGATATAGAGATACTATATTATAGAGTGATATAGACATATTATATTATAAAGCGATATAGAGATATTATAGAGAGATAGAGATACTATATTATAGAGCAATATAGAGATATTATAGAGCGATATAGAGATACTATATTATAGAGCAATATAGAGATATAGAGAGATATAGAGACACTATATTATAGAGCAATATAGAGATATTATAGAGAGATATAGAGATATTATATTATAGAGCAATATAGAGATACTATAGAAAGATATAGAGATACTATATTATAGAGCAATATAGAGATAATATATTATAGAGCAATATAGAGATATTATAGACACTATATTATAGAGCAATATAGAGATACTATACAATATGGAGTTGTCCGGAGAGTAATCAAAAATAAAAAATCCAAAAACGATGTATCGCTTGTATTCGTTGCTTCAATGGCAGGAAATTTGGATCATGATTCCTATTTTGGAATTTCTATTTCTATTTCTATTTTTACTTTTAGCTTTAGATTAAAGACTACCAATATAAGGTAGGTTTCGTTGCATTAATCGCAGAGCAATTTTTGACTCCTACCTTTTCAACATTCCTGTATAATTAATTTACTATGTAAAGTAAATGTCCCTCTTCATCCGGTTCCTCGGAGTTCCATGGCGAAACAGTGGCTGCACAAGCTGGAACGATCGGCGACCGTTTCCCAGGATACAAAGTGTACAAATGTCCGCGAGTATTCGTCGATTTTCTTCTTTCTGTTGAAAGCGTTCGCATGGCCTTCGGGAATTCGCAGTCTGCATAACGCATGCGGGCACCTTAATTGTACGTGTACAACATGTTTTACTTGCGACCATTAATAGACCACGCGTTAAAATATGGAAATAAGGGTACTGGTTATAAAAATGAACACTCGTCTTCTCTGAATTTAACTCACTACTAGTTTTTTGTCCACTGTGTATTTTACGTATATATGATTATGTGTACTTTTTGTTTCTGTACTGTATAATCAGCAACTGTTGCGAGGCCAGCGATGCTGACAGTCATTCGCGATCCACGAGCTAAAGTAAATAATTATATTATTTACTTTAATCAATTTTATTGGAAAATTTCATACACTGCAGCTAGTTGTAACACTGCAAGAAACATAATCGCTGAGTATTGATTTTCGTTATATGCAAAATTGTGATGATGTTGGATCATACACAATTTAGTTGATAGAATGATTATTTCCTTTGCATTACAAGTGATATCCAGTTTTAGCCAGGCTAAAATTCTTTTATCACTGACGAACTTATATACACTAAATTACCAACGCTTGGGAAAATTCGAATTATTATAATTTCATCAGCAAGAAATCATGTAGCAGTAATTTTGCAGTAGTTGGGAAAGTAAAGATATAGAAAACGCTATAAAGTCAGACAATGAAAAATTTTTCCATGAATTTGAAGAAACTGGAGTCTCCACCTCGTCAATAATTCTAAAACTTCGTCGAATTTTCATCATATTCGAATATATCGAAGAAAAAAAAAAATTGTTCAGCAGATTTTAACAATTTATGAGAAAACAGAATCCACAATTGTAACAGTAGAAGCTTCACGTCCAGATTCATCGCTGCCTGATTTTTTTTTATTACGAAGTTATGACAGTTTTTCGAAATATTGGAAATTCAATGTAACTCATAATTTTTCATGAAAATGCCCGTCAGAACTGTATTCTAGGACTTTGAACGAAATTGTATGGATGTTTCGATGTTTTCGCTGTCGTACAAAGGAAATCGAAAGCTACATGGCTGAACGGTCTCTCTGCTTTGTTACATCGGAGGAACAATTTATTTCTCCAGCTGTCACGATTAGTTCCAGTCGACGGTTTCTAGTTCCTTTGAAAGGAACTCTGAAACCAGAATGAACTCTCCAAACTAATGAAACAACCAAGTTGGTACCATTTTTATTGAATAAGACCACTTGTTGGGAAATAAAGAGACACATAAATTGGCGAACTCAATCGAATTGAAAAAAATTCTCAAACAGAAGATATATATATATCAAGAATGTACAAGTTCTCTGAAAAGAAAAGAAGACCAAAGAAAGTATACGAAAAGCAAGTTAAATCGAGACGAAAGATACTGAAACGTATGGAGAACTCGAATGAAACAAAAATCTGCAAGTGAACGATGAGGCAATCGTTCTAATCTAATTCTACCAGGTGTGACGAGGCCTTCGTTTCGTCGACAACTGGCTGGCTTTCACAGAATCGGAAACGAGGGGGGCGTGAAAACGGAAACGTAATAATCACGCCAGTGATCAAAGTGGTCATTGCTGGTCAAATCGAGCAATACGTTGAGAGACGTGGAATCGAAATCACCGTTGCATTGACCATCCGAGGCAATCACGCAAATGATGACACGACTGCAGCTGTTTGCCTCGCGTCGATGATCACCGTGTGTTTGCCTCTGTCGTCTTCGATCGTGCTGGAATCCCGTTTCCAAAGAATTCCTCGGCCCTTTCTCGCAACTACCTGCGAATCGACGATCAACGCTCGATATCGGATTCTGCGAGTACATCTTTGCGTAGCGGATGAATTCTTTATGAGATACTCGTGACGATCGTGCTGAAGTTGTCTCGGAAGGTGGACGAATGCAAGTGAAGAGAAGGAGAAATAAATATCGAGAATGGCCCTTGGTAATATTTAACGTATCTCACCTTTTATTTCGATTTTATTTCACATTAATTCCATAGAAGTCAAAAGAGCAAAATGCATTCCGTCTGGAAAACTGGAACAATCTGTCCGATTTATTTTTCGTTCGTTGTATACAATTGTATGCAATATCTTCGTTTCGAAAATGGTACCTAAGCACGTCCCGTGTTATGTGTACCACCGGTGGTACACGCAGTGATATTTATTTAATTTATTTATTTTTTGCAATCGAACTGATCGCAGCGCCACGTGTACCACAGGTGGTACACAATGTGATAACTCTAAAGAAGAGAACTACTTATCGATTGATGATGTGATAATAGAGATTTGTGATTGAAAGATTGTGTGATAATATATCAATATACCTTTAGTCAAAAATGGCTTGGCACGGGACGTGTTAATATAAGAAATAACTTGTAAAGTGTTGATTATATTATAAAATACAACGTGGAATTTAAGAAGTAATAAATAAATATTATAAACGTTAATAACATACCGTAGTAAATGCTACGAATAAATATTGAATACTAAAAAATGGAAGAATGTTCCGAGACGTCTGCACGTCCACACACACAATTTTTAATAATTCTTAATTTCTTAATACACAATTCACATGCCACACGTGTAGTTCAATATTCGTATTGTCATCTAATGTTCCCACATTTGCGAACGACATAAGTATTACACGCGTTGTGGAATGAATTCCCAAGTGGCTGTTTAAATCATCGTTAAACCGGCTGGTCTCGCTTTGTTATTAACATTCGATCGGGGAGAGTATGATTTGAAGGGGGACGGAACTGATAATTCCGTGTCCCGAATGAATTATAGGCTTCCCCTGTATCGCGTGCCATTTTCTCGACGTAATAAAAACGTAGAAAGCGGCAGAACCGCAGAAATCGTATCGCAATTTGCACTGTAATTTCGATTTGTTACCTTGGAACGTAAACGATCCACGATCATTCTCTGAGAGGTCTTTATCACGATGTATCGAATCACCATGGAACAACACTGCTGGTATATGTCTGACTTTCTCTCGACATATTCCACTGTCAACGCTAGATCGTTCAGAAGATTCACTGAGATCGAATGTCTATATAGGTTTATAAAACTAGTTTGCTCGACTTCTGAAAAGGGCGCAATCTCGCTAATTGCACGAATATAATTTGCTGACAAATGTCAGACGGCGAATTATTGTGCGATCGTAGATCGTTTGTCGCGCAGTTCAGGCTGAAGATATTTTTTTTGCCGATCATCTATGTTCGATCGATCGGCAAAGTGAGTTGCAAATGGAATTTCACGATATTGACTTTACATTGAAAGTACGGTAGTAGCGTTCATCCATTTACTTCATCATTTAATCGTCAGAAAAAGAAAACCAGTAACCGGACACTCGATTCAAGGAATGTATCGTGGAATTCTCACTTCTGGGAAAGTTTTCTTCTCTTCTTTTCTTTTTTTTCCCTTTATTGGATGTGGATTTCCAATTTTCAAATGAGAGAAATGAGAGCACAATTTTGATAAACGAAAAATTATAATGATAATTTTTATCATTTATAATGATAATTATTAGACGCAGCTCTGCACTGTCTTAATTTTGGATTCTTAATTTTGGACTAAAGAGGGATCTATCGGAGAAATGTAAAGCCTAACACCGAGTTAAGTTATTTAATTGTCGAGGGATACTTACTTGTCATCAGTAATAATTACTTCAAGTGGAGAGATTCGGAATAAAGCAGACATGGGCCATTTGAATCATTTATTGCTAATATAAATACCATTCTTTTACAAATCGACTGGACTTAATGAGAGTCCATAACACGCATAAAAAATATCGTCTAACCGAGCCTAGTGACGGAATAATGCTACTGCGTTCGACAAATTGCAATACGAGAGAAAAAGGAGGAGCAAGACAGAGAGAGAGAGAGAGAAGGAGAGGCAAGAGAAAAAAGTGAAAGAACGAGGAGTGCTTGTCTTCTTTTTCTTTTTATCTTTCACCTTGTCGAACAATCGTTTCTGAGAGAAAGAGAGAGAGAGAAAAAAAAATATATATATATGATACTATACTTGTTTCGTCAATCGTCCTCGCATGTTCCAATGCTTTTATCGCGTTGATCGAAAAATACTATGCACATAGAATGAATTGATTGATTA
>NIPQ01045089.1:0-10515 GCA_002806875.1 Lepidotrigona ventralis hoosana | reverse complement strand
AGAGAGAGAGAGAGAGAGATCAAGACGAGCAATTGAAGATTTCGCTCGCGAATCACGCGAGTTATACATCCCGATTATCAAGTGGAATTTCGCGTAATCATAATTACGATGGTTTCGATCGAACCTGGGATATGAATGACCTGCTGTTTGTTTCGTTTTTCGAGTTTCGCCTACGACCGCTTGACGCGAGATTCTTTTTTTATCTGACCTTATAGTATTCCCCGTCACGTACGTATATTCTCCGGGAATGTACGCGGTGTCCCGGCACTAAACGATCGGAGTACGTGTCCGTATTGTTCGCGGGCCAAGGAATAGCGAGCGAGAATGGTGGAAAAGAGAATCGAAGTCCGAGGAATTTCTGATTGTACTTGGTTCGTTTACGAAGATTGGGTGCAGTTGCGGTCGACTGAATGCCTTTGGCCGGTTCGGCTTTATTGAGCATTGTCCGCCAGTGATTTTGTCCGCGGAGAAAAACGTATCCGAGAGTCCCCTTATTATCCACAGCAAATGCCATCGCTATCAGCGGCGTTCGTTTCTTCCTGTTATTTTTATTACCGAGCTGCCTGAGATGTTCCGATTTTTATTTCAGCTCCAATTTGAACACGTGCGTGTTGTTTGCAGAGAAACCATCTTTCAAACGGAGGCATCTAATCTCTTCGGCAGTTCCTGCTTTCGGAACTGATTTTGAAACGCCGTTTGTTTGTTTTTTACTGGTGCATGATATTAGGAAATTACTTCGATGGATTTTCTGAGCGAAGTCGTGAAATATTGCGTTATTACCGTCTCGTACGGTTTCAATTTGTTATTGAAACGACGTTTGTATTCGGGAACGCCGTTTCTCGTTTCGTTTTAGAAACAGAATTTTATGGAAACTTATACGGAAGAAAGACAATAATCGAGCGAGGAAATGTAAATTATGCAAAAATAGTGTAATTTACGATTTGTCGAAACACATTCTTTACATCGCGTCACTTTTATTTTTAAGGATAAAATATACGACCATTGAACGGTTGCGGTTAACTGTTCGTCAAGAGATATTATTATTCGCGATTATGCTCCTTTTGAAATCATGTTCGAACGATATAAAACATCGAGCAGATATTCGAATTTTACTTTTATCGCTGTCAATTGGACGAATTATCTGAAAATGATTCGATTCAAAGATATTCAGCGTGAAACGTAAAGCTACAACAATTGTTGTTGTATTACATTCACGTTCATTTCACTTGCCGCGTTGCTTTTTGATATTTTAATATCGCGTAATTAAGTAATTTAAATGTGAAAGAAGTTGTTAGAAAGTATCGATTATTTCCCTTTGACGTGGCCTTCCTTTAAAATGCATATGCTTGCGAGATTTGTGATTCTGTTTGAACAAATTCATCGCCTCGGACCTTCTGCTCGATAGAATAAAAAATAGTTTGTAACAAATTGGTTACAAAGGGTAGCGAACATTGTGCATCCTAGATTATAGCTTCTAATAACGGCAGAAAATAGAAAAAGGACAGAGCGAATCAATGTTTTTATCATTCGGAAAAATTGGACACCTGTAGATAGTCAAATGCAATTCTGCATTGCTCATGCACTCGTATCGTGTCAAAGTGAATTAACTATTGTTGGTTTGTCGTTGAGTTGTGCAAATTGTACACGTTAGAAAAAGGAATATTCTGTCTCGCGATACGAACTATTTCTACGAATATTTCGCTCTGACTCTCCTTCTCTCGCAAAGAGATTAAATCCGAATTTGAGCTCGTCATTCTGCCATCCAGAGGTTACTCTTCGCAATTACTTCGAAAATTATCATCAAATTATCTTCAAATCGAAAAATTACGTTTCACTGTTCTCTGTAATTAATCAAAAGATTAAATTATATTGCTCCGTCCGAATTTGCTGCTATGCCGCAATTTGGAATAAAGTCACTCACTCTGAAACTGAATTTTGTTCCAAAATTTCCAGCCTGCTGTTTCATATTTATTCATAGCGCAAATATGTCCGACGGAAATATGCAAAAGGATAAAGAAACAGTGCGTAATTTGGAATAAAGTCACTCACTCTGAAACTGAATTTTGTTCCAAAATTTCCAGCCTGCTGTTTCATATTTATTCATAGCGCAAATATGTCCGACGGAAATATGCAAAAGGATAAAGAAACAGTGCGATCCCTCGTTTGTATAAAAAACAGTTCGTGATATGGTAAACGATGTAAATGTAAAAAGTTTGGACTTGAATGACGCGCGCGTGCCGAATTGGAAAGCTCTTGCTTCTGCTTCGTTTGCTGTTCGCAAAAGAAATAAACTGCGCGAAGAAAGCGCGGTGCACACGGAGAGGCAACATAGTTTTTTAAAAAAATGTTTGATATTAGATACGGAATTATCGATGTTGCATTTTTCCGCTTTTGCGTGAAATGTCTCTCTGGGAACACGATGTTGCGCGATGCTAGACGCGACACGCTGCGTTTCACTCCAAGACGAATGTTGAACGGTGGAAACTTTACGGAATTATCGATGTTGCATTTTTCCGCTTTTGCGTGAAATGTCTCTCTGGGAACACGATGTTGCGCGATGCTAGACGCGACACGCTGCGTTTCACTCCAAGACGAATGTTGAACGGTGGAAACTTTCGATAGACGACTCGTAATTCATAGTCGTGACGAAAAAAAATCTATAATAGGATGTAAGTTGTTCAAGTTTAATATTCCGAATAAATATCTCAATGTTTCGCGTTTGTGGAAATTTTTAAACAAAGAAACTCTCTTCGGGTTCTTTCACAACAATTTCTTATGTGTTTTCCCGATCGTTATCATATTTTTCAGTTTCTCTAACTATTGTACACTCTAGTAGATTTATTGTCGTGTAATTTATTCGGATATCCTGTTGAATGGTGGAATTTAACCGCTCTCAATGCCTTCGTTTTCTCTTCATCACATCTCTTTTAACACCTAATTTTACACTTGCGTTCGTGAAAAAAGTAGTCCTGCAAATTCTTTCAATTTAATTCAGCGAACGTGACGCTTTTCACTGCATTTCTCTCTTTTTCCCTTTTTTTTTCTTTTTTTCTCGTATAACTTTTGAGGGAAACTTCACAGATTGATTGCAATTTGTATTTCATATTAGTGTCTGATTCTTTATCCATAAATGCACAGAGTTCCATAGTCTAGTATGAAATGTCCTCCAATCAAATAGCAACAAAAGAACGATGTTTTAACAAAATCTAGAAAAGTATTCGGGAAATTTAGGGGAAAAACTGTGTGCAATATCATCCTGTGGTTTCTACATATTTCTAACTGTAGTTCAAAAATTCCAGTTCTATCGAATCACACGAAACACCTCATCTAACACTTTAGCAGTGCAAAACTCCCATCCTACCCCTTTCAATCATCCATTCACTCCTCGGGAAGACTTTAAAGATCAATTATTCAGGTGGTGCAACGTTGCAAGAACTCTTCCAGCGATTCAAGAAGACAGGTCACCATCTGCCTCCAGGTTAGCGAATACCCTGTTGAAACAAACCTTTCGATTCATTAAACCCCAGAGCGTGTTTCGTCCACCAAACAGGCTAACAAACCGTATATTGCTTGTTTATCCCGTCGCGCGTCGTCGTCGAGGGGTAGAACGGTCGTAAACGAGCCACAACGACGCGTATCTACGAAGCGTAAGGAGGCTTCCCTGACGGAAGAACGCGCGCGTGGATGGAACGAAGTGGAAGGGTTACTCTGTGTGTATACGAAGAGAGACGAGTTGGCTCGGATACAGAGCAAACTACTTGGCCAGACACTCGGGCACCTTATTCCCCGATAAGGGAGGATGTCTGCTGAGACCGGTAGTCGCGCCAGATACGCTTGGAAAAATTTCCCTCCGCTTTCTTGCCACTGCATCACCACCGTCGGTGGTACGCGTTTCCTGTCTGCTGCTGGCGCGAGACGAGCCTGGGGTCGCTGAACCAGATCATTCCCAGACGGTGGATCAAGTGTTTTAATTAGACATTCAAATGAACGTTTGATGTCCATTAAAAGTAAATTTTCCGCACTTTTCGACCATATTCTTCTGTTTTCCAAGAGGAGGAGATTGCACACGTGTGAAATTGCTAGGACGTAAATATACAGGGTTCTGTGAACCTTCGACAAAATTGTCAAAGAGTATTTTATCAAAGTATTCGTACATAGTTTTGTTTGTTATAGCAATTCATCAGGTCCGAATATTCTAATAGTAAAACAATTTGCAGTCTAGTATTATTTCATTGTTTTGAGCGAGGTTGCACGTGTGTATGTATCACGTAGTACGTGTGGCTCGCGAGTTTCCAGACCAATTCGTGCGAATGATTCGCTAGCAACTCGACCAAATATCAATTAACACCTCTCGTGCAAATCAATACGCGTTCTCGATCACGTTTATTACCGTGTCGTGTAACACGTTTGCACGTACCCTTAATCAGATCACGATGGAATCGTAACTGTAAATCAAGCTTCTCCACCCATTTGGACTTTCTTCTTCTTCTCCTTTGCTCTCATCGATCCATCAGACGCCGATGACATACGAGCTCTTTGAGGTTAAGGATAGCCCTAAATGATGACCCGTAGAGAACCCATAAGGGTTGGTGCGCTCAATTTTCTCCCGCGATGAAGACAAACTACGTAAATAACTCAACCCAGTTCAGCATGGATCTCGCAATTTACCTAACAAAGATAATGAAATCTGTATGAAAAATTGAAATTAGAAATCGAGTATATCGAGTTCTGCGTGTAATTCGGAAATTATTTTCAACTATTTTAAATGTTTATCTGCACATGTATTTTATGCATTATTTCATGTAAAGATTTCCTAACGATTGGGAAATTTTGTTACACCTCCACGCGAAAAGTTGGATGTGCAGTCTCTGTGCAGTTTCCAACTTTTCTCTCTGCGAGCGAATAATACTACACTTTCTGAAAAAAAATCGAGGACAATCTCCAACGGGCGGTGAAAGCGATCGTGGTTATTGTTTACCTCGCCAACTTTACAGAGACTTATTTGTTCTCTCCTGGCTGGCCATTAAATTTCGAGGCTTCGCCGCGGTACTCTCTCTCCCACATCCCTTCTTTGTTATACTTTGCGTGCATCCAAAGTATACAATTAGAAGATCATACGCGGAAACGTGTCAAGGTTGTTTTCTAAAAGGTTCGCACACGGGAACAAGGTCCGCCGATGTATCTAATGACCAGCCACCATCCACTTTGTGTATTTTCACGGGGCAGCTAATGCGATAGCTCGTTCAGCAAATATTTAGAAGCGATTCGCGGCCACGTCCGCGATCTCGATTGCCGTTTCCTTCTCTTTGACGCTGGCACTCGATCGTGCTCGAGATTTATGGCCGCCAGCCGAATCGTCTGTTTGCAAAGAAAATATCGATGCAACGCTGTTAACGATCGTTGTTTACCGCAGTGCTTTACAGCGGACTAAATCTTCACTGGTCTTTTTGCTTCCTTTCTTCCCCCCGTCTTTTTCCCTTTCTTCCTGCTGGTCGTTTTAGTTTATTTCATCGAACCGAATACACTTTCGGTAAAAAGCTTCGAGAAATGCAGGGATCTCTTACTTCTGACAAATTTAAGTTTAAAAGTTGCATTGATATTTGATTTTTTAGCTATTAAATTCATTGCTCTGTTTTTCTTTTTTTTTTTCTTTTTTTTTCATCAAAGATACCTAATTTATATTTTCTAATTAGTTGGCTCGTACTGAATCATATATTTGAAGTCCATATTTATTAATTTTCCGGATTAATTGGATTTACTTCCAATTTATTTCCAAGGATGTAAGATCTTTTTATGACAACTTTTTGCAAGGCAAGAATGATTGAATATCACAATAATAAAAATATTAAAGAATCATCAAACTTTTATTCAATATTTAATCAGATTTATTCTGAGATTTTTGGTTTTGATCCTGATAAAAATGATAATTACTTCTGTGACACATAAATCTCAAAAAAAAAAAAAAAAAAAAAAAAAAATTCATTATCGCCATACTTGTATCGACGAAATTTAAAAAATAAATTTGCTTATAGTATTCTTATGTACGACAGATCAATATATAAAAAGCCACGTATCGATCGATGCAGACTTTGAAATAAGGGATGCATATAATGTCTATGATGTACATTCATTACGTAAGCTAAATGATATTTATCTGCACGTGACTTGTTTTATTACGACGATACAAGTAGAAGTAGACCTTTTGTTTGATATAACAGAATTACATAAGTTACAACACAATACTCGATAAGAAAGCCTGTACTCGACGATACCTTACTCGATAATTTCAATACCCGGTTGAGTAATTAATTTAAGTTACCTTCGTGCAACTCTCCCTTCTCATTTCGTTCGTAATCTTTCATAAAGATTAGATGTTACAACGTTCAGACTTTTACATAGTTACAGTGTCGTGTATAACTTGTTCCTTCGAATTTATATGCGAATAAAGAGTAATTAAACACAAAAGCATGATTTGGAAGTTGATTCTCTTTTTTGCGTTTGAGAAATTTCGTCGCATTATATATATAGACAAGATATTTTCAAAGAATAAGAGATATTTGAGGGATAAATTAAAATAAAGAAAAAAAAATTAAGTAAATAGAAATAGAAATAAAAAATAATAATAAGCCGTAAGAATCATTAAACAGAAATTAAGATACAAACAAAGCTATTTTTATGTTTCTATTTTTTGTTTTAATTTGCAAAATCTTTATTTCTATTTTTTATTGTCAAATCATCCTCCGTCATTGAACTGGTATCGTATAAATTATTTTCGATCGATACACTGAACCTCGTTTGTGAAATCTGCACATAGCAATTTCATATATTCTAGAAGTACTCTATTTAGCATTGTGTCGTTTACATTTTAAATATACTGTAGATTTTTATGCATTTATAGGGAATTTAAAGATAAACAAACGCATAGATACAATGTACATAGTACACGAGAACTATAAAATATCGAAAATAGAATACTTGTTAAAATATTACATGTGAAACAAACTTCCTAGTCTAGATTCTATTTTTTAAATTATTTCCATAAAAATATGAAAAATTATTTGCATAAAAATCCGCAGTTTATGCACATAACTTCATCTTTGGCGGAGTTCACTTTGGCTTCCAATATTAAAGTTTTTCAAAGACAATAAAAACTTTGATTTGCAAGGATTTCTATGTAATTTATTCCTTAATTATTTTATTTATTCACAATTATTTTATAAAAAGACAGTAAAAATAAAAAAAAAAAGAAAGAAGTATAGAAGGAAAGAGATTTTCTGTCACTTTAAATGTACTAAAGTTACTTTCAATGCAGTTGTTCTGCATGAAACGAAATCAATAATCCATGGCCTGACAATGTTTATTAGGTCATTATTTGCCCATGATACACAATAAACGAAAGTTCATGTTTCCGAGTATAAATTTCGAAATTCCACGATACAGAAAGACGAGTTGAGACGTTTCGTTAGCGACGAGTTTCATCGAAGGTCCGTGATGCACGAATTTAGCTGGCGCGCCTAGTAATTACCATTCGTTAAACTTGAGTCCTTTTACCAATTTCGTTGATTGAAGAGCGCCTATCTGTGCCAATCGACTTCGCAAGTATTCTTTCCTCAGTAAGAAAACTCTTTCTCTCAGATTAAATCTTCAAATTACCTTTTTGCGAAGGTGGAATTTTTAACTTCCACCATTCCTAATTTGAACTTTGACAGGGAAAATTTGCAAACTCAAGCAGCTCGCGAGCAGCTAATTTTAGTTACGTGCAGCTACAATAGAAGTTGCAACAGTGCCGACTTTTTCATCGCGTTCATAAAATTTTCTTTTAGGCACCCTCAATTCCTTTGAATAGAATTTTTTTTTTAAACATACAAATTATCGCGAACTTTAATAATTCCATTGAAAGTATGGTCAAAATGTCCCTCGTAGCGTTTCCAATTGAAAGAAACACTGCATATGAAAGAAGATAATCGTGTAATTTTATTCTCCGATTTCCTCCAAGCGAATCATTTGGTTAGAAGAAATCGTGGACTTCAAATGTTGCATCGATGTACAATATTAATACGCTCACGTTCCCTAGTTGTCTAGCAAATCCTTAATAACAGTGGAGACACGAAAATCCATGCCACTCGATTCCATGCTTCCCAGCAATTCATCCAATAAAGTTTGCATCAAGAAATTCGTGCATGTAGCGTGTACTTTGCAAAATGGCAGGAATAAATAGGATTCTTCAACCTTTTCCCTCAAAGTATTTCCCCCAATAATTTTCCAAATCCCTTTCTGAATTACTCTTACTTTTTGGCAAAAAATTGCAATAAATTGATGTCAGACTCTTGTTTCGTGACTCTACTCCTTGATAAGATTTGCTTTTTATCAAACTTCTTAAATCTCAATTGATCTTTGAAATCAACTTTGAAATCAGTTTTGAAATGATTTCATTAGAATTCTTCAGTCTCTTCTCCGATTATTTTCCTTCACCTTAATCACAATTAAACTCAATTTATTTTCTTGTATATATACACGTTGCACATATAACTTGTGACTTGATTCTGACCTCGAATAACATCTTTGTACAAAACACATAGTGCCAACAAACGCCAGACATAGAACTTTATTTGTTTAATTCATATGTTGATGAATCAAAACTTTCGTTTCATCCTGCGCGTATCACGTTAACATACTCTTTCCTCGTTACTCCGACTAGAACAACCTCGTGATGAAACGCGAAGATTCTCTCAGTGTATTTCAGCTGTGAAACGAAGTATTTCACCGTCGCCAATAGCAGCGTTGTGCTTCGAAAGGGAACACGTCGTAGACCTGAACAAGCGTGCCAAGGACGCGTCGGAGGAATCCATGAAAAGTCGGTTCGATTGCTTTAGCTAGGTGCATCGATTCCATCCAAATCCGCGTGCCATAATCACGACAACGCTTGCTGCCTGCTCTGTGATGCGACGTCGTTATGATTTCAGACGATCATTCACGACTTTGCAATTCGACAGTTTTGCACACACGTGGATGAATGTGCCTTTTCGAATATAAAAAAGTATATAAATATAGTAGTACATACGTCATTGTGTCGAAAGTTATTTCTATCAGTTTTCAGAACGAACTTTTCAATCTGACTTGTAATTTAAATATTGAAGAATCAGAGTGAGGATAGAATGAAGAGTTAAAAATTCTCCGATAAATAATTCATATTATTATTCCATTAAAAATTTCCTTTATGGACGATTTGTCCATAATTTTGTGTAGTAAGTGCAATAAGCGCTCGCCGTATTTTTCTACGATAGTGTACGTACCACATTCACTCTCTTTTTTGAAGACTCTTTTTACCCTGTATACGAGTGTTTTCCGATAAAAAAAAAAAAGAGAGAAAAAAATACGTTCCGTGTTTTTTTTTCTCGAATCGAAAGCTTCATCGAAATCGATTTGATACACTTGTTACTGTAAAATGTCTGTTATATGATATAATTACAAGAAGCATATAATACGCAAAATATTTCTCTGTTAATGCAAAAATAGAAACATACATTGTATTCGTTATAATATTTGAACAAATTAGTTTCAACAAATTTTCTATTCCATTTTTTTTTTTTTTTAAATTACTTTCATAAGAATAACATTCACAATATGAATAAGTATTAGTCGCATTAGAAATATAAATCTTCTAGATCTCTCCTCCATTTTAAATGTATACAACACTACTATTGATATTCATTTCTCATTAACCTTTAAAAAACTGGCAAAGCCACTTTTGGGAATTTATAAAAAAAAATCTTTAAATTTTACGTATTATATTCCATACATAAATTTCTTTTAAAATNGAAAAAAAAAATAATTCTTGATTCTCTGAAAGTTAAAAGTTGCAAGTTTCGTATCAGAAAGATCGCTTGTTTGCATCAAGGAGAAATCGAAATCGGAAGGGAAAGAAGCTACTCTGCTGACTACTGGTGTCCTTATCTGAACGTGCCAGGTTCGACGGAACTGGGACATGCAATGGAATCGATACGTCAAGTCGTTGTCCAGTTTCAATTCGGTATTCGAATCGATAACAGTGGTCAGCGCGAGCCTGAATCTGTGCTTACGATCGTTTAAAGATTGCGGGATCAACCGAATACATGAACGAGAATGAACGTCCGTCAGCGGAACGCTTTCCACACGATTCAACCTGGCGACGTGGCTTCGATTCTTCGTGGCTCGACGGTGGTTATCGATCCACGCACTTCAAGATTTTCCGACTCTTCTTTTCTAAACGTAGCAAGATATTTGTTGATTCTCTCGTTTGTTAATTCTACATTAATTTTTTATTAAGTGCATTCACGCACGTTTTTTTTTTTTTGTCGTTTAATATTATAACGATCCACTAGTTTCGATTAACATTCGTGAAGTAATAATATTTGTTAATACTTGTATCAAAATTCAGCAATATCGAGTGGTAAATAAGAGAGGAGCAATATTTCTCACTTTCTTGCAATTGCTAAATTTCAATGATTCATACATGTATACATAACAGAATACAAT
>NIPQ01045083.1:0-10368 GCA_002806875.1 Lepidotrigona ventralis hoosana | reverse complement strand
TCAAATTATTTAAAAAAAAAAAAAAGAGCGAACAATGTTACGTCGAAAGTATCCTGAAACGAAAGAATATGGGATGAATCATGAAAGGACATGTTGCTTCATTCGAGAAAAGAAAACAATTTGTTATTCTTCGCTTTGTGAAATCTCTCGATATCAAGACAGAAATTGTGCCATTTTCCCTCCATCAAAAGTCCATACTCGTGGTCGATTTACTATACTGCGAACCGAAACTGTTCGAACGACAGAATCCGAGGCGCTGGATAATAAATAAACGCATCTTATTAACTTGCAACAACGCAACTTAACCTAAAGCGGAACACAGTTTCGCTTGTGCGTTTTGAATGGATGGTATAAATCAGCCTTAACAGGGTGAGCGCGGTTAAACGGTCAGCGACGTATCGCTGGGATTTACTATCGTCGCGACGATCGAAATCCTCCCTTCGGAAATGGCCGAATAACGTAATGGCGACACGCCACGGGAGAAATCGTTCAGACACTCGAAATTTCCTTTCTTAAATTTACAAAATTAAGCCCCGATTGTTTCAGGAAGATTTTCGACAAAATGACAGAATTATTTTCAAATATATATATATATATATATATATATATATATATATATATATATATATATATACGATTACACGGAGACTTATATAGAATCGTAGAGAATTTTGTCGAAAGGACCAGTGTCCAAAATTTTCCTTGGCGTCGTTGCCAAGAAGCTTTGCACTCTAGTGTTCCCGTGGAACTCGCGAGCTACAGGCCTGACATAATATAACAGTTAGAGATGAAGGTTTTACAGCTCCATTATCGCTCCTTTCGTAGGATACTCATGCATATGATAATTGGATTTCAGAAATATTCGATTATCACCGTTATATCAGAGTTTGGGCTTCTGTCTGACTAATCTTCGAATATATATATATATATATATATATATATATATATATATATATATATTTCAGTTGTTCGGTGAGAAATGTAATACGCGAGCGAAATTAAATTTTCAATTTACGTTCGTACTAAATCGAGCCCCTCGGACTCGAACTAATTCCATTCGACGATATTAATTTGTTATACTAGAGAGCTCTAGCGAAACTACAACAACGGATTAAACGTTCTGGAAGAGCTAGAATTCTTCAGTCGCAGAATCTTCCATTTACGTTAATTTTTACCTCCANGTGGCCGCCCCTTGTTCAGCGAATAAACTCGTAAAAATAAAATAAAAAAAAAAAAAAGACACGTCTCATAAAGGACGCAAAAGTGTTGCGTGCGACGTTTTTTCACGTGAAATTAAAGCTGACACCGGGCACTGACAAATACTTTTTAATAACAGGCCGAGACTGAGGAATTCTTTGGGCGCGCGTTGCCTTCAGAACTTCTAATTCCTTCGCTTTAAGAATTACTTTGCCGCCACAACTGAACAAACGTTGGACTAGCAACAATTTTCCATTCGAAGCTGCAGTTAAAGTACTCACAGGTATACTCCAAGGTTCGATCCTGAAATATCGAAGAATCACGACGTGTCTGTTTTGCTCGTAAAAGTCCGCCAACACTGGTTACTTTCGATCGTTTGTTTCGGTACGGTTTACACGATCGATCGTCGGATCTTCTAATCGGCCCGAGGAAAATCCAGCGAACGATCAAGCCGCCATTTCCATCTTCGCGGAAACCAAGCACCGATTCAAACTCCCAAACCGCGTAACTTCAAAGAAAGTCGGATATATACACCCCACAGGGAGTATCAACTACTCAAGTTAACGAAACTTCCGGCTTCGAAATACGTAAACCTGCATCGAGGCCAATCAGCGGGTAGATTGCTGGGAAACGAGGCGAAACTTTGTGCGTCTATCGCTCCGAGTGGAGGGGGGGAAAAAAGGCAGAGAAAATTGCGAAATTCGCTACGTGTACCATATTCGATAGACCATTTCTTGGTTGAAGCTGATACTTTTGCTAAAAGTCTGTACAGATATTTCCTACGTTTTCTTTTCTTTGTATAAAAGGTTGTCACATATGCAATTTCCTCTAGAAACTATTCGCTGTTTCCAACGAAGCTTACGTTGCTTCGAAGAGGCTACATCTTATGGTGGCTACGAATCTTTTACTGACTCAAACTGTACATTTTGTAACTGGCGTCTAAACGAATTCAGGGGCGTAGATAACGTTGGTGTTACCCAAGCGTTATGCGAGCTCAAAGCTTATCTTCTTAGCTAATACGTCGATACACTGATTTATTCTGTCGCTAAACGGACAGTTGCAAAAGACGAGGGCACTACTATTCTTTATAATACGAACAAGTTACTTTCGAACGATTCGAAGAAAAGGGTGCGACTGTCTGATTAGGACTTGAAGTCCCTTAGAAATTGCAGAAAAATGATTAATCCCCTTAAACTGACCTTGCAATCAAATAATTACTAAATCTAAGTAATCACATAATTTGGTCGAATTTAAATTCTCAGATGTCGTGAGTGGGAAGAATGTCGGCTAACACGCGCGACGAAGGGAGAAGAAAAGTGCCAGTTAAATTGAAACACACGCTGCGATCGTCTAATCGAATTCGAGGTGAACGCGTTCCGAAGCGTGCGGAAGGTTCACCTATTCCTGGCCGACGATGGCCATTCGAGTGCACCGCTGCGATTACTCTGTTCCACGGACACCGCTCCGGTTTTCCACCCCCTCGGCTTCCTTTCACGCTGACTGAGGGCTGTAAGGATACGCAGCCCTCTCCTCCGCGCTGCAATTCAATTATCCATTCGACTATAGGTTTCCCTCTCTCTCTCTCTCTATTTTTCTCTCTTTGTTCAGCGAACAGTTTTAACGACATCGAGAGCCCGAGGACGAGGACGAAACTTATTTCCGGTCAGATCTGCTCATCCCGCGATCGCGTGCGATCCAAATGAGACGAGAGAAGAGAAAGAGAGAGAAAGAGGGAGGAATAAAAATGGAACTATTGAGGGACGCTCCCGCGGGACTCGAAGAAAGCCAATTAACACGGAGACGGACTAGGCTTGTATTTTGCATTCGACGCACGCGTCCCCAGGGCACATGCCCTCTGAATGGCGAATCTTTTTTCTCGCCCTCTCTTTGGTCTTTGCCGCCACGAAGCACCAGACATATACTCGTTTTCTTTTCTTTTTTTTTTTTTCGCGTAAAAATCGACACTGTAACAATCGCCGCGAGCAACTTTATGCTTTATAATAAAAGTGATGCAGTTGTAATTGTAATATAAATTTATATAATAATAATAAATAATACGATATTATATTCAGTTGAATAAATAAATGCAACGTAATTAAAGGAATAGAATCTAAAGTTGTTTCTTCTAGTCTAACATAAATGTAAAGTACAAATATAGATTTATATTTGATATTCCTCTCAGCCTCGTTGAGAATGGTATTTTTGCACGAGAATCCAGGCCCCGGCTCAATTTCTAATATAATATTAATATAATGGTTTCAATATTAATTCAATTTCAAGCAGGATATTAACTGAATTAATATTGTAGAAAGAAAATTGAAATACAATTTTAATGCGAGAATTATTATCGGGACATGATTTTAATACATTAACGTATTAAAACATATTTTTCACTGATAAGGCCATAAGAATATTAACACTAGAACTACCGACAGTTGAGATGTAGCTATCTCTACCAAAACCAGTGAAAATGATTGGTACTGGTATAACTAGCCACGATACAAAATTACTTTTATTTTAAATGAATAAAACAAAATTAAAGTTCATTATATTAATCCTTTAGCTATCCCTTAGCAAAAGTCATTACATCATTGCGAAGAAAAAAATGTAACATGAAGTAGGAATTTTAAAATAAAGTTGTCAGACCAGTGAAAATGACTGGTGTGGTAGTTCTAGTGTTAAAGCACAATATTCGTAGCGAAGAAATTGAAGTGCAAGCTAGAAGAAAGAGTTAACAATATATTTATTAAAAGTCACTCGAGTACCTAGAAACATACTGTTACAAGTATGTAAAAATCTCCGTCTGCGCGTTTGCCATCGACGATTAACACTAGAACTACCGACAGTTGAGACGTAGCTATCTCTACCAAAACCAGTGAAAATGATTGGTACTGGTATAAGTAGCCACGATACAAAATTACTTTTATTTTAAATGAATAAAACAAAATTAAATTCATTATATTAATCCTTTAGCTATCCCTTAGCAAAAGTCATTACATCATTGCGAAGAAAAAAATGTAACATGAAGTAGGAATTTTAAAATAAAGTTGTCAGACCAGTCTGACAAAATGACTGGTGTGGTAGTTCTAGTGTTAAGAATTGGGATATCCTAATATTTCAATGCAAGAATATTAAATTCGATAGGAAATGTACGAATATTCGAAGGGAAATTGTTCGAATTTGAAAGTGAAGACCCGTGATTGAAATTGATCGTATCGAATCACGGAATTTCGCTCTCAAGTAAGAAGCTTCTTTCCACCAGCGTGGAAGCGTGGAAACGTGACAGGCAATACGCGTGGCGCGTATCGGAAAAGGCGAGTTAACGAAGGTGGTTCTCGCATGGGGAACAACAACAATCCGTCGAGGATTTTCCTTCGGCGTTTTGCCGGCGAAATCCTCGCCTCGCCGCCCAATTTATCGTCCCGCTACACAACGGACGTCGACGTAAATCGTGGCTGAATGACCCGAAATAAACTTGGTGTGTGTCTACCGCATCGGGGCCATAATTTATCGCCGGCCAATATCGCCTAACGTTAAGGAGCAGGCTGAGCATCGCGTTCCAAAGATAACTTGGAATAACCGAAAATTTGCAAGATTCTTCGCGGGGCTCGATCGTTTCAATCCGAAGCTTCTTCTCTGCCTTTCTGGTTTATCGTCGATTTCCGAGGATAATTTCGAGATTTTTTTTATCAAAAGACAGACACATTGCAGAGACAGCAGCTTGACACGAAGTTGACGAAGAATCGTTTCGGAAAAATCCGAAAGCTGCCTGATAAATCTCCGTATCGAGATTTTACTCGTAGTTTCGAAATACCTGAGCGGTATTTGTCTCCGAGACTGAATTAATTCCAAAGTTTAGTATCGAACAGTTTGCTGAACTTTGCGGATGGCCTCGGACGGCCAACCCAATTCCCCGAAATAAAAAAGAAATATTTAATTCATTTGTTTAGTCTGACTGTTAATTTCAAACGTCACGTATTTATTCATTCTCAGACGTTCGAGGAACCTCTCGGATCCGTTTCGTGTTCGTCGATCTATCCGCGACCAAAAGGACGGCAAAACAAACTGCGGTAACCGCGATTTAATTAACAGTCGGAGTTAAATGGAATCTTGTAAATGAAGCACTTTACACTGGATAGCGAAGCTGGATACCTTTGTTTCGCGTTGCGTTGATTCACTCAAAGGCTCTCTCTCTCTCTCTCTCTCTCTTTCTCTCTTTCGGGTGAAAAATAAAATTTCATTAAAAGAAAAGAGAAAAAAGGAGGGAGGGGAAAAAAGTTTCATAAAAATCCTTCACTTTCGAGAGAGCCTCCAGCTCCCTCTCGAACAATGGCTAACGTACCGTGAAAAATAAAAACACGAAAATGGGACACACGCTTTGTAATTCACTTTTCCCCAATTCCCCTTCATCGATCGGCCAAGCTTTTGCAACTCTCTAATCCCCCGACCACGGCCTGCTTCAAAATAACGCTTTTAGTTACCTTTGAAACAATTTCTAAATCCACTACCGGCCCCGGTCTCGCGCGATCACACGCGAAAAGGGTTCGTTACACGGTCGCGTAAGCATCATTTATTCCCATTAGCNCTTTAAAAAAAACAAAAAAAAAAAAAAAAAAAAAAACAAAATGAAATGACCCTGCGTGCGATGATATTTCGATGCGTACAACGTGGCGAGACCGATAAAAATTGCCGCCACTGTAAACTGCTTGAAACTTTGTGAAAACGGAAGGATCACGCAGCTTCGTTCGATCCCGATTTTGATTTCGAAGCGCGAAGTTTTGACGAACCTCAGTCACTTTTCAAAGACATTCTTCATCGTCGTGTTCGCTAGTGGCAAAGCAAGGACAAATTGTTTGGAAATTTTTTTCCATCACTTACCCCTAGATCTTCCCTTAATAAAACGTGCTTGCACGACCTAAGCTCTTTGGATTTCTTGGATCTCACATTTCAAAGCGTTTCACTTCAACGATCCGAAGCTCGCTTCTCCCAAAGATTTTACACCACGCACTGGAAAACTAATAGTGATATTCTTTTCGAAAATCGTGAAAATTCGAGACGCTCTGAAAACGTCGAAAAATTAAGAAAATTTTCTCACAGAAGATCGGGACGGACCTTGGAAGTTAGATAAGAATTCGTCGCGTCCAATTCCCCTCCTATTCAGAGTTTATTCAAACGACTTTGAAAAAGGATCGTGCGGCAAATTTGAAGGGATTGTTGCGAAGCACCCTCGTTTCACGTAAAAACGGTCGCGCGGTTTAATTAGAATCCCTCGACTCGCCAGATCCATCAACGCCAAGGACAACACGCGTTGTCCACTCTTCCCTCGAGATCGCAGTTTACTCGTCCTCCTGCCTTTTTGGCGCGGATTCCCCAGTCGCGGGGTGAAGTTAGAGAGACGTCCTCTTCGGCGGCACGCCATTTACAATTTGCAATCAAAATCGTGGCCGGTCGCGTCTAATGGCCAAGAGGGAGAGTCGAAACGCGGCAAGTACAAAGGTGTGCTCGTCTCGCGAAAGGTATCGCGAGATCTCCCTAGGGACGAGGACGACGCGGCAGTCGCCATTACACGCTCCAGACGTAACGTCGTTTCCCTACCCTCTTTCTCTTCGCTCTCTTTCCCACCATTTTCATTCTGTATTTTCTTGCTAGTGCCGCGGCATGCAATTTTCCGCGTCCGTCGGAATTTTATGACCCCGGGAGAGGTTACGAGGGTAATACGACGCTCTTCCTCCCTCTCCTTCTTCTCCTTTTCGTTTTATTCACTTCCCCTTCTCTTCTCTATTTTTTTTCTTTTTTTCCTTTTTCTCGTCCCCTTTCTTTTTAATTCTTCCACCTCGGTTTTTAGACCCGGTCTTTCTTCTACTTTTTTTACTTTCAGGGGTCAGTTCGTTCCTTTTCACTTCGCCAGGACGAGCAACCGAGAGAGAGAGAGAGAGAGAGAGAGAGAGGTTTTATTTAATAACGACGAAGAAAGAGAGTTTCGATACTTTTGTTTCGCTGGACACAAAGTCGTTAATTTTGATGATTCGTACTTTGCAGCTTCCAAACCGGTTTCTAGAATTCCCAAGCATCTTATTAACGCCTCTCTGCTCTGTTCGTGTTCTTGACGAACGCTTCCTACCTCCGACTTCCTAGAGACACGCGGTAATTACGACCGCGTGGAGACGAAGATTATCGCGAAGCGGATCCACTTGCGTCCGAAAAGAAACGAAGAAGAGCGCGGAGTAACGAGCTCGTCGACGACTCCTTGCTCTCGTCGCTGCTGCTCGCCTCGCCGACCGACAAGGGTGCTTCGTTCTTCGCGTTTAGGCTTCACTCCCCGACGCGACACGCCGGCTTTCTTTCATTTTCCGAATCAGCCTCCTCCGTGTTTTCATTTTTGCTGAAATTGTTCGCCGTACCTCGTTCCCATAATATTTCAATTCTCATTTTTGAGAATGTCACATTCACATTGTCAGTATCACATTGTCATTTTTTTTTTCGTACGTGTGTGTTTATTAGAGGCGAGCTTTTGATGAGAAACAGAAACTTTATTAATGCATCGGACCATTTTTCGGACAAATCTGCGATTTCATGTTAAAGCAAATATCTTTCCAATCGACTAAAAAATTACGACTTGCCGTCCTCTGTCAGTAGTGAAATTTGGCAAATCGATTCAAACACTATCTATAAAAAGCGTATCATTCTATAGAAGATATGTACTCACACTGAATTTACACATATTAACCGAACTGAACGCATCCCACGATGTCCCTGCGAGATCTCTCGTCGTCCCACGGTGCCCCGCTGGGGGGTCCAATATTTTACTTAACAACTAATTGTCCCTACAGTTCAATTTAATTCTAAACTGAACTGTAGGTTGCGTAGTTCTTAGCTTGTACATAATGTTCTTAGTCTTTGTACATAATGCGTTCACAATGAATTTACAAAGATTAACTAAAACTACACGCACGCAACTTAAAACTAAGGCGCACGCATCCCACGATGTCCTCGGTGCTTCGCTGGGCCGATGTGAACACGACGGAAGTTCACTTGAAAGTAATGAGTGTCCGTACTACTCAAGGTTATATAGTATTTCGGTCGTCATTGACAACATTTTTTTCAAACTTGTAAAATTTCTTCGTGTATACGTCGGAAGTTTTATTGATAATGATCTCTAAGCTGTTCGAGGTTAATCTAATGTTGATAACTTTTTTTTCAAACATCTTCTTCAAAACACGGCGAAAATTTAATTGATAATGAATCACCGTATCTCTCAAGGTTAATCTAATGTTTCGGTCGTCAGTGATCCGGAACAGTTGATAATTTTTTTTTTTTAGAATTTTTCTACTATACTAATCAATAATTTACTTGTTTTTACATTTCTATCGGAACGTTACACTTTCACGAATATGTTGACAATGTTGTATGTAATAATTTGTTAGTTTTTTTTATCGACTATGACTAAATTTACGTTTTTTCGTGATATTAATTTTGAAAAATTCATTTGGAGAAAAAGTAACGTGGCCAGGAAGTCACGTAAGTCCGGGGATATTAACGAAGCTCTGTTCTCTCGTTTCAGGTGAGTGTGAACCCCGGCGCAAAGGTCAATGCAGGAGAACGAGGCCGAGAGCGGCGCGTGAGCAGCAACATCCACGTACATCACGTTTGTATTACTTTCTAGCTAACGGCGCGAGAAATATCGCAATGTTTCTTCTTAATTAAGTCAGCCAGGCGAGGCCTGTAATATCGTCGCGTCCGACGTGATTCACTTTCATCTGGTTGAATAACCAGCCGAGTAGCAGGATGTAGACTCGATCTCGTCAACGTCAAACACGCGCGTTGCTAATAACGTTGTTATTACGCGGAACAGGTACTGAATAATAGTTGTAGCAATACTTAGCTACGTAGCTACAAAGCATCGAAAATAACATTCTACGGAAAGCACAAGGTTCAATTAGTTTTTCCCGCATTGGATTTTAGCATTTACGCGTGTAAAATAAAAGTTCTCTCTCTCTGGAAAAAATGGCAGCTCCTCGCAGGGATTTATAAACGTAATGAAATAAAAGGGAATGTTTCCCTTTGACCAGGAACTGGCTCGCGTTCCACGAATTCGCGCGTCACGAATCTCCGTGAGAATGAAATAATTTTCACTAAATTAATCCCTGTTTCAGCTTTTTTTTCGCCGTTGGCCCGGCGGGGAGGAAAAAAAAAGATTTGCATTTAATTAGACGGTTGACGTAACCAGGCTAAAGTTGTGCCCGGAACGGGTTCATTTCCCGGTTCATTTAACACCGTCTCGATAGGACAGTCTCAAGGAAATCAGCATTAAAGAGTTCGAGTCGCTGGCTTCTCGCATAATTTCGAGAGGCAACCTCTCGACGCGGCTAATGATTCGTGCGGTGATCGAAAGTGGCGTCGATGAAACGGCGTAACAAACCCTTTTTTTTCCCCCCAAGTTACTCTGACCCTCGAATTTTTCATGTTCGATCGATCGAATCAATGCTGATTGGGGGAAGAAGATTTTCGATGGAGTATATAAAATTGAAAGTGAGAAATACGATTTTTAACAGGAAATATATTTAAGAGGAAAATTAAATTACGAGAACTCCTTCTCCTTTAACAATAACGAGTCATTTTGATTCTTGTCTTCAACGTTGCGACGAGAAAATGTCGCTTTGAAGCTCGTTGTAATTCGTTGAATTTTTTTTTAAATTCTCTAATCATTCTTTTACTCTCTGTCCAGATTTAAATCTGTTATAGTTTCCACTCGTACGTCGAACGAATATTCCTTTCGTTAATTTGATAGATTGTCAATTACCAAGATTTATTTAAATTATTGAAACTGCTCAGTCCAAAACTCTCCTCTCCATGACGTTTAATATCCGTGATTTTGTGCTCGAAATACAACGCTGACAGCTGAATATATATTGAATATATATCTTCTGACAAATTACAAACAAGCCCACGAATTGGCAAATAAAAATCGCGAATCTTTGCCAGACTGACTCTTTGAATTTTCAATCTTGTAATTTTAACGCGAACTTCAGATTACAGAAATTACATTTGAAAATTTCGCTGGAATATTTTCGTTGTTTGCCTTGCGTTGTGAACCTAACCTGAATTATATTAACGTCGAAATTTCCTTTTCGAAGAAAACGCGGTACTCGGGGGGGGGGGGGGGGGGGGGGG
>NIPQ01045075.1:0-10565 GCA_002806875.1 Lepidotrigona ventralis hoosana | reverse complement strand
TTTTTTCTAATAGAAGGACATCATACAGGCTGTCTCAAAAATCACGGTCAAGTCATTAACAGACAATCGTGGATAAAGAAAACAAATAATAAGAATCTATTCGGTTGATCAAGAAATAATTGCCTTTTTTTCTAATAGAAGGAGATCATACAGGGTGTCTCAAAAGTCACGGTCAAGTTATTGACAGATAATCGTGACTAAAGAAAACAAATAATAAAAATCTATTCGGTTGGTCAAGAAATAATTGCCCTTTTTTCTAATAGAAGGAAATCATACAGGGTGTCCCAAAAGTCAGGTCATTGAAAGATAATCATGGATAAAGAAAACAAATAATAAGAATCTATTCAAGAAATAATTGTTCCTGCTTTCGTGCCGCTGTCAAGCATGTACGAACATTCATAAATAGCAGAGTTTTCACCTGTGGTGAAAGTCGAAAGAAAGAACGAAGCGAATACCCGAAGAATAAAATCGACCGGGCGTGTGCCTAAGGCGCGCGCCTTAATAAATCGGTTGCGGTTCGTGGGATCGCGTGAGATAAATTCAATTACGCAAATTGGATTGTAGTCGCTTCGAGAAAGGAAGATCGCAACAATACATCCTTTTATCCCCTTTCTATTTATCCTCGCCGATCAATCGGACCGGCAGTAATGACCGCGTATTTAATTTAACGATACTCGCGAGCAATAGGGTGGTGTAACTGCGAGATCCAAGTGGTTAAAAATCGTGGCAAGGGATCCAAGGCGAGGCGAGGCGAGGCGAGGCAACTGTATAGGGGTAGAAAGAGAGAGAGAGAGAGAGAGAGAGAGAGAGAAAAAAGGGAAAAAAGGGAAGAGAGGCAAACACTTGCGTGCGCCTGCGGTATTGATTTCACGCAACGGGCCACGCGAACTCTGTGCGCTGTGTTTCAGGTCAACGTTACAAGTGCTGTTTCAAGTGGACGGGAAAGCCGCGAGGAAACCTCCAAGGAGCGTAACACAACGTGTTATTGCAGACAGCGTTTCATTTTTTTTTTCTATTTCCCTGAAACTCCTCCCGAGTCCAGCTATTAGCAGCCGATCTTCCATTAATTCCAGTCATCCCTCCCACTGTCGATTTCCATTGCCTAGTTAAAACTCTGTTTTAACGCTAACCCAAAGTCAATCCCAGGATTATGCTCTCGACACTTATTTTTCTTTCACGCAGGAATTGCTCGGAGCAAAAGTAAAAAGGTGGCGAATATTTTTTTTTTTTTTGATTAAATAACGTGAAGAATACAATTATAAATCACGACGTTAATTAATGGTGAAGAAAAAGAATTGAATTTCGGCCTTTAGTCCTCAGGTTACAACCCTTATCTTTTATCAGAACATGGGTCTCATGAACCCTTTTGGTCGATAAAAATTTATTTAACGGCCACACGTAGTTTATACATATATATATTTCTTTTAATATTATCAGTTCAGTGTAATTTATATTATTTACTTTTATAGCGAGACAACACATTGATTAGAAAAATATATTTATGTTAATGAAGAAACTATGAAAAAACTTTTGACGAGTACACTGAGCTTGCAGCTTTTGGATAGTTCATCGATAACTGATTTTTAATTGATACAGATAGCGACAATACAAAGAATATTTTCAAGATGCTCGTCTAAGATTTTTCTTCTTATTCTTATTTTTCGCGTGCTTCGTATGGGGAAGAGATCTATTTACAAATACAAGTAATCAAAATTATACAAATAATAAAATTCTTATTCAATTGGTCAATTTTGGTTACACAGCGGATGAATTGATGGTCCAGAACTATTTCCACGATGCACGAGAAGAAGAAACATCGACGAAAATTTAATGACAATCGAGGGTATAGTGAAATATTGAATTTGAAAAATAGTGAATTTCAATTTGAATTTGACAAGAGAAGAATTTTTCTGAATCAAAGTAGTTCAGCTCTATGCCCTGTACACTGAGAACTGATTTAAAACTCCATTTTAAGGAGATAAACCTATATATTCTACCGAAACAGTAGTACAATCGAAAATTGATGGAAACAACTCGAGCGATGCATTAAAATGGGAAACGATATGAAGTTACGCGCGTGAATTAAAAATCATTTTCAAATACATAGTGTTTACTGTACACGAATAGAACAATTTAAGAAAAAGAAACATAAAAGATCTTCATAAATTATTGGAATGTATCTACTATTAAATAATGCTTGGTATTTATGCATTATTCCTTAATATCGTGAATTATATAGCTGAATATATAGAATATATATTAGATATTTATTATATTAGATATTTAATATTATATATATTAGACACGAATACATAGAATATATACTAGATATTTATTATTAAATATAGTTTTTCCTTCGTTAACGTTATTATCCTCATTGAAAAGTGTAACATTATGATCCTCCGTTGAAATCCAAGATTGCACAAAATAAAAATCGAAATTTCACACGTGCCAAGCATATGCACGATATAATAGATATTATTAAATATTATTAAGTATAATTAAATATAGTTATAAATATATAATTAATTATTAAATATTATTAAATATAGTTTTTCCTTCGTTAACGTTATTATCCTCATTGAAAAGCGTAACATTGTGAACCTCGTTGAAATCCAAAGTTGCACAAAATAAAAATCGAAATTTCACACGCGCCAAGCATATATAGAATATACTAGATATTTATTATTAAATATAGTTTTTTCTTCGTTAAAGTTATTATCCTTATTGAAAAGTGTAATATTGTGAACCTCGTTGAAATCCATGATTGCACAGAATAAAAATCGAAATTTCACACGCTCACGGCCTAATCGCGAGCCTATTAAGGTGCACCTATGCTATCGCGCGGGATCTAGAATCTTGTTGTTTGCCCTTGTTAGTTTGCCGGGGAATGACTGGTCGGCGTAAAGCTGGAAGCACGCAAGTGTGTGAATCGAAGCTGAAACACAAAGTATGCGGTGTAGGAGAAACGTAGGCGGCCAAACGGGGGCGTCAGGGGTTGAACTATTGCAAAGTGGCTGCTTTGTACTCAGGTGTTCGAGGCACGCTCTGAAAAGGAATACCAATATGGCCATCGCCTAGCGCCGGAATACTGGGGCCAAGGCTTCCCCAAGGCTGCCTGAAATGTGTTTATGCTTGTGCAGTGCAAAATAGGGTTTGATCGTTTCTCTGCGAGTCGCAAGCCGGACTACATTTCTCTACCTTTGTCGTCGTCGCCCCGCGTCCTTCTCCCTCTCCCTCCCCCCTCCTCACGATTTTTATTCCATTTTCACGCGAGAAACCGGGAAATATAAATTTTCCACCGAAATCTATTGTTTTTCGAATTTATTGCTTTTCCTTTCTCGTTGCCCGCAATCGGGATCGATGTGGATTCTACGTGTTGTAAAAATAGTTCGGAAAGAGAAAGAGTAAGACTCCTCTCTTTTGGCCTTTTTTTCGACCTCCGAACGAAATCGAGTTTCGAGAATCGACTACGCGTTAGCTCGTGATCGAGCAAACTTATCGCTCGGAAAGATCGAGTTTTTTATTTTTTGGATAAAAACGAAATACCGATTTTCAAATCGTTTCTCGCACACCAAAAATTGATAGATCATATTCGTTGTAAATTTTGTAGAAGTCACAGTCCCTTTGGAGATCAAATTTTTCTGCAAATTCATTTCCTTCAGCTTCTCTCATTGTAATGAAAACGTGTAAATTTATTGTTTCGAGATAAAAGCATCCACGTGTGTAGTGAATCGAACGAAAAATAACACAATATTGCGAAATTGACATAAAATGCTAAAAGTATTTATATTGATTCGTCTGCTGCTGCGTGTTTTATGTTATGACAATCTGTAGAAGTTGCAACATCATCCACTGGTTTGAAGGATCAGTCAAAATATCTCTTGTAGAGGATTTGATTTTCGAAAAAACTTCTTTAATGGGATTCGTCGTTGAAGACTATAGATCACACGAGATCGTTGAAGACTACAGATCACAAGAAGGCGATAGATCACACACTAACTCTACTTTGTGCGGGCTCATTAGTTGTACAACCGCGCGAGTAATTCCAAAAATTGACAGAAATCACGCACGACCGCGCGAGTAATTCCAAAAATTGACAGAAATCACGCACAACTGCGCGAGTAATTCCAAAAATTGATAAAAATTACACACGACCGCGCGAGTAATTCCAAAAAATATGACAAAAACCACGAAAACTGACAAAATGATAGTACTTCAGTCTGGAGTCACGCGCAAGTCGAATTTGATTTGCAAAAAGGTGAATATGATCTGCAAAGGGGTTTAATTTATAGCGCGAAATCTCTACATGGCACACGTTCATAGAGTGCGCAGCGAACAATCGAAACGTAATTACCACAATCGTTACTTTGAATCTTTATCTTTATCTTGCCCTGCAGGATTTATCCGCGGTAACAGTTGGCGAACAAGAGCGTAATCGCGGGAGGGCTTTCAAGAAAATCTCACTCTAGATTAAACGCAAATAACTTGCTCTCCGACCTCCGGGAGGTCTCTTTACATTCTTTGGCGATTGTACAGGAAAACCCGGGCTTTCTCCTAGCGCTTTTCTTTTCTTTTCTTTTCTTTTTCTCAACGCTCGATAAGACGACACGTGGCTTCCCAGACGATTATCACTCGAGCAATTAGCGCGGACGAAATCTTCGAAGCTCCTCTTAGACAACAAGCGCAATGTCGAGATCGATGTTCACGCGTCAGACGAAATGAATCACCGTTGACAGGAATCTCGAGCATCGCTGAACTCGAGTTTCTGCATCGTCTCTATCGACTCAACGTTCTCATCTCTGCAACGCTCTGTATCGCTTAAATGGCGGGCATGGAGTGGCACGGTATAGTTCGAGGACTATCGGCCACGATCCTTTCGAAACGACACACGGCTACGGCCATTAGCTTAATTACAGATAAACAGTCGTATTGTTTTCTCTGCGTATCAGCGCAGGTACGACACGAGAGCGCGCGGAGTTAACTTGTACTATAGTGGAAGATGTGTCACAGACTCTACAGAGTGTTTCGAGCTCGAACGTCGAAATTTGCGGGAAATCGATGAACCGAGTTGTAGGAGAAAAAGATTCGTTTCTGCTTCGTTAAAAAAAGAAAAAAAAAAGGAGAATTTTGATTATCTCGCTCACTTTCGTTCGGTGCCAATCAAGTCAAAATACTCTTCGGATTACCTGTATCAAACCAGATATTAACGAACCGAATCTAAAGAACAAGCTCAGTTCTCGTTGAAAATTTTTTTCATTAATATAAATATATTTTTCTAATCGGAAAATATAAATATATAAATTATATACGGTTTTCAACAAATTTTTGAACGAAGATCCAAAAGATGGACACCCATGCATTAAAGCAAAANACTTAAACCAAAAAAAAAAAAAACAAAAAAAAAAGGAAAAATTACGATAAATTACCCGAGCTTTCAATTTATACATTTCGCGAAAGATCATTTAAATCATTCAACGCACACTGTTTTACATCTATAGAAAATCAGGAATTAGTCCATTTTGTCCATTTTCAGTTAGTTTCAACAATCGATTCGGCTTTCAATTGCGCTCGCAACGGAAACAAGTCGATTATTATAATATCGAAGAGATATTCGATTCCGAGCGGAACGAGATCATCGTTGATTATTAATCAGCGCAATTTTGTAATGGCAACCAGTGTGATTAGCGGCGATTCAACGACATAGTGCGAAACGACACAGGAATCAACGTATGCTCGCGAAATTGTTGCTCCATGCGTTAAGCGATTTTCACGCTGGAGAAAAGGGGAGACAAAGAAGTTGAATTTATGTCGTCGTCGTCGTCGTGGCGCGGGAATAGCAAGGGGAAGAGGTATTAATGCAAATTTAAGCGACCAGCGATAAGACCAACGCTATTAGATTAGCCGCGTGTACAAGTAAACACGCATTGTTCTCCGGATGGTACGAGAGAACGCGACTGCGCCATTAACTGTGTTCTGGCATCAACGAGGTGCTTATTGTTAGCGACACACACACACACACACACACACGCGTTAACGCGGCGAATTACAGAAATTATCAAAGCGCCGTGCGTTGCTTGTGTATCTGTATATATTGGTTTAAGGAAAAAGAAAAAAAAAAGAGAGAGAGAAGAAGAAAGAAAGACAAAAAGGGATATTCAATGGAGAACGTGTAATCAACGCGTGTAGATTAAAACGCGCGGAAAACGAAAAAAGAGCGCGGAAAGAGCTGTTGATTAAACAAGGCATTTACTTGCTCGTTTTCACGTGATCACGATACACACGAGTGTTTTTTATACGAAAAAGCTTCCGCGAATATTTCTTTTTTGTTTCTACTCTCCGTTACGCGTTCACCACTGTCTCAATGAAGACTCCGTCGAACATCGTCGTTTCCGGTAAAATTTCGCTCGAAAGAGAGAGATAGAGACTACGGCCACATTTAAATCCTCGGAGGAGTTTCTCACTCGAAACTTCGCCGAAGCTCGACGGAGAAGAGTCGACGTCTGGCGGGTTGCTCGTTAACAGGCGCTCGAGACTTGTCTTCTCTTTTCTTCTTTCTTTCTTTTTTTTTTTATCAAATCTTTCTTACGTTAGAAAGACTGAAGAGAGTTGCGGAGAAAGGAAAAAATGGTTTCTTTAAAAACAGGGGAAATATCACCCCTTCGATCGATAAATTCGTTTTGTACTTTTCTTGGAGCAAAAAAAAAAAGAAAAACGAAATTTCAAGTGTATCTACGCGTTTGAAAGTCTCGGTGCGTCACTCGGGCTTATCGACTGAGCAGCTGCACACCACGGTTAACCTCTTGCGCTGGAAGAACGAGCCATGCACGTCGAGAATCTTCGGTCCCGAAAATTGCAATATTTCCTCGGTTTCAAATATATTTAAACATAACCCAGGCAAAACAAATAACAAATTTACTACTTCTAATTTCTCTCAGTATTAATAATAGTAAGATATATATACATTCTTCTTAACATATCTATATATATATTATTGTACGGTTTGGTCACTCGTTATGGTCCGCGAACCAGTTGCTAGCGCAAGGGGTTTTAATGGCACGCGACTACGAATTCGAAACGAATCGCCGTGTGTCGAATATTTTCCCTCCGAACGTCGGGAAAGGGAAACGTGGGAGGGGGGACATCACGCAAGCCCAAAGCGATATCCATCCGAGTGAAAATCGACTGAAAGCTTGAATGACGCTTGCACGGTGCGTAGCCGTGGCTCGATTTGCGCCGTGATTAATAGTCAACGTGTACACTGGGAGGCAATGGCTCGCAAAACGCGAAACGCCAGCGTGAAACGCGCGCGCTCCCACCCCCCTCCCCCCTCTTCGCCCCTCCTCTGTAAAATATCACTCGGGAACGCGCTCGCCACGCTTTCCAATGATTCGTCTTTCGTTCGATTGTTCGGAGTGTTCGCTCGTCGTCGTTTTCCCAACTCGCGCGCGCGCGCGAGTTTCATATCGAGTAATGGTCCATTCACTTTTTAAACAATAAATCCGAATTTGCGCGCTCCGTGGCGTTTGTATCCTTTGCAGATGGGATTTATCTCTCTGTGTTCCGTCAGAGGTGAAACATCGGGTTCGATCAATCGCGGTTCGACCAGGTCTAAAAATCAAATATAAATGTACATGGTTCGGGCACGCATAATTGATACACAAGCGAGGTAGCGATGCATTCTCTATTTTCAAACTTTCTCGTATAACACAAATACGCGTTTGTGCGTGGAAGCTCGTATCTACATATGTATATATATATCATGGTTTTTAAGCTCGTTTCTTCTTATGTACAATCAATCGTCTTCTAACACGATTTTTCTCATAACATAGAAATTGCGATAACCCTCGATAAATATATTCACTGTAACGCGGTTTAAAAGGTTTGAGGTTAAGTATAATTTGAGGTTAAGGTTCAGACTAATTTGAGGTTAGTTACGTTCTGCACATATACGACCGTCTATTAGAAGGAAACGCAATTACTTTTTGACCAATCCAATGATAAATTTGCGAATATTTCTATCAAGTCTAACGAGTGACATATATATATATATATATATATCATGATTTTCAAGCTCGTTTCTTCTTGTGTACAATTAACCGTCTTTTAACACGATTTTTGTCATAACACAGAAATTGCGATAATCCTCGATAAATATATTCACTGTAATGCGGTTTGAGGTTAAGTGTAATTTGAGGTTAAGGTTTAGACTAATTTGAGGTTAGTTACGTTCTGTATATATACGACCATCTATTAGAAGGAAACGCAATTACTTTTTGACCAATCCAATGATAAATTTGCAAATATATCTATCAAGTATATCGAGTGATATACATATATATATATATATATATATANATATATAGAGATATATATATATATATATATATATATATATATATATATATATATATATATATAATGATTTTCAAGCTCGTTTCTTCCTATACAATCAATCGTCTTGTAACACGATTTTTTACATAGCACAGAAATTGCGATAACCCTCGATAAATATATTCACTGTAACGCGGTTTAAAATGTTTGAGGTTAAGTATAATTTGAGGTTAAGGTTCAGACTAATTTGAGGTTAGTTACGTTCTGCACATATACGACCGTCTATTAGAAGGAAACGCAATTACTTTTTGACCAATCCAATGATGAATTTGCGAATTTATCAAGTCTAATGAGTGCACGACGAAAGACAATATATGAAATAGTGTAGCATCGTAGGTTGTTATCATAGATCGTTTGTTAAATTAATCTGTAGTTATTACATATCTTTAGTCGCATTTGATTATAATAGATGGCCTGCAGTGTGAAAGAAATACGCGAAAAAGAAAGAAAGTTCGAGCGAGTTTCGATTGAGTTGTTAGAAAACAGTTGATCGAGTTATTAAAAAAAATTTTTATTGTTTTGTGATCGTATACATATCTGTGTTCTTTACCTTGTTTAATTCTCTATTACTTCTCTCACCGTCATTGTTATTTAATAAATGTTACTTTATATCTAATCTCTCCAATACAAATGCACTAGGTTTCAACGTCACGTGGCGTCGCGATCGGCCTTTAAAGTTAACGAACAGCCGATCACCATTGGAATTTCACTGCGGCGGCTGGTGAAAAAAGAACGAAGAAGAAAACCCCGAGTGTTTTATGCCCGTGGCTCAATATTGAGACATACGATAAGTGGAGAGTAAAATTATAGGGAGTCGGTGATCGTGATGTAACGTTGGTGATTTATTTCAGTCAACCGACCGATTTCAGCTACATGCCTTCCGGTACGGTAGGATTAATAGCGCGAGATTAGAAACTCAATTATACGTGACGTCCCGAGTTTCGTGTACATGAGCCGTGTAATAATATTTCAGCCTGAACATCGAATAGATTTTTCCTCGGGAAAACACACCTTCTCACGCTGAGTGATTTCCCGGGGTAAATTCCCGGGCGTCCGTCGTTTTCTATTCTGCCAGTACACGCGAATAAACACGAAGCGCGCAGCTTTTCTTTTTTTTTCAACAAGTAATGTATTATCGACATTAATTGGGGCAATTGGAGATTACCGATTACATTAATCGGGACGGTGATTATGCATCGGCCAAAATTGGTTATGTCTGTCCAATCGTTTGATCTGCGCTCGTAGGAAATTAAGTATATACAGGTAGAAATGTTAATTAATCCTTAATCAAGTAACGACGATCCTGATGACGTTGCACGTAGCGCAGAATTGCGTTAATCGATCGAAATTTTCGGTTTTTGTTTGCGATCAATGAAATTACAAACGAATTCGTCTCAACCATGAGAAAGAAAAGTCCGTGCACGGTATCATTTAAAAGATTTGCTGATGATAAGTCATAAAGGAAATTCGAATAATTTGAAAACAATTATTTAGTACGAATACAATTTTACCATTGTATTAAAGACAAAATTAAATATTCATGATAGTTTTGCTAAAATTTCTGCCACCTCGAAACTTACAGGATCGCATACTCACACTTTGAGAAGCCGTGATTTAACAAAATGAGTTTGACTTCGAAATTTCGAGATATGCCCCTTTAAAAAAAAAAAAAAAAAAAATTTGCGGGATAAAGGTGAAAACTGCATAATTATGCGTTATTAACAAAAAGATATCGCATTTCAATCAGTTTCTCCTTATATACTTTTTTTCCAAACGGATGCAAATAATAAAATGTACGATAAATTTCCCGTGCCGATTTCCGTCAATCGACGAAATGCCACAACGTTCAATTCAATAAATAATTCTCGGACCGGACGTGGCAACACTGTTCCATAGTTTACGATTTTAATTCCCATCGCTGGTGGTGCTGCGATGCAAAGCCTGGCTGAATCGGTACGACAGGATGCGACACGAGAATGGTACGGGCCCCGAAAACGTCAGGTCAAAAAAATGAAATGAAATGAAATAAAATAAAGAAAAGAATGAAATGAAGATAAAGTGAAATCTGCGACGCGATACGGGTCATTTTGCAAGTTACCCTTGGTCAGTGTTTCGATAGTAGGTTGGGATAACTCAGTCGGTAGAGTATTAGAGCAGACACTTAATCTGAG
>NIPQ01045070.1:0-10582 GCA_002806875.1 Lepidotrigona ventralis hoosana | reverse complement strand
ATTCCCGTTCATCCTCGCGCGTCCCGGTTCGTGTACTTATCCCGCTGGTTGATGGTGCTAGGTCCGAGACAGCGTGCGTGATTGCTGAACGGTAGATCGGATTGCTTCTCATTGGTGGAGTACGTTCTAAGATCTGCTTGCTTCGTGCAAGCCTGCAATCCAGGATCGTTCTCTTCGGTTGCTCTCGTTTCACCGTTCTACAGCTGCCACGACTCCTGCCGTTACCCACGTTCTCTACGTCGATTCGGAACATTTCTCTCTCTCTCTCTCTCTCTCTCTCTCTTCTCTCTTCGTCTTGTTCCATCAAACGCTTCGAAACGAGAACCGAATCGAAACGATAGAATTCCGAAAGACAGACATGGTTCTTGACGGGCATGGCTACGTTGTTTCGACCGTCCTTCAAAGATGTTTAATGTTTTATGCGGACTAGTCGGAGAAGATATTGGTAAATTGGAGGTAAAGTGATTGAGAGCTGAATTTGATCAGTTTGAATTTCTTATGTATCTTTGTACGTTTGAAGTGCTTCTCTCAAATAAACCATAAATGAATGTCGCATCAATCTTCTACTGCGTTGAGCATTCCAGTATGAATNTCTTCTACTGCGTTGAGCATTCCAGTATGAATTATTGACAAATTTGATTACTTTTCGTATTGCTGGAAAACTGCATCCCTGAGAGGTGCGATTTCGTGCATGTGATTTACAAAATCTGTAAGATCGTGTCTTCCACGAATATCTTGATGTAGAGACAAAATACGATTGAAATTTTTCTTCTTTTAATATCCGTATTACGCTAGTTTTAGAAATGCCGCTCTCAGACTGAAGTTGTCTTAGATTCACATGTGGATTTTCGTTAACAATATAACATTCCCTGTATTCTATTTTCATTATTAAGAGTTTTAGTCTTAGAATTTTTGCGTGTCTATTTCGTGATGGACAATCACGATTAAGAAATGTATCTTTGCTCACTCGAACTGCTTCTCTCAAACATTGGTCACTTTCACTATAAATGAATATCGTAGTCTTCTTTTGCGTTGAATACTCCATTATGAATTACTGACAAATTTCGATACACTAATCGGGATTTCAAGCTACTGAAAGAGATTATCATTAACGATGTAATAAATAATAAACGTCTTTATTTACGTTTATTACAAAGCTCTCGATTGTCGCGTCTTGACCAAACTCTGTAATCTCAATAGAGATAAATTTACACGTAGAACTTAAATTTTCAAGAATGTTTGACTAAACGAAAGTTTTCAAGAATTTTCAAATTCTACACGCGTTGAAATTTCTTCACCGATCTGTCTTTTTCAGACTGAGCAAGTGGACAAATCGATGGAGTGGAGGGGATAGCGCTAGCGATCAGGAAACTAGAGGCAAGAGCCGCCAGTTAGCCACTTCTGCTATACACAATTCTAATCTTTTTAATCTTTTTCGACTTTTTTAACGAATTTTCGTGTGTACATTGCGATGGGTTGAATATTTTTTAAAAAGTGTTTTATGTAGTTCAGTCAAGTAAGATATTCGTACTGATAGATCAAACAGTATAGGAATCGAAAGATAATGGAATCTATAACCTTCTTGGATTCTTTCAACGAATTTTGCGATCCGTACATCGCGATGGATTGGATATTCTTTTAAAAAGTGTTTTATGCGGTCCAGTTAAGCACAAGATACTCGTACTGATAGATCGAATGGTACAAGGATTGAAAGGTACTGGAAGGAAAATATATTTGTTGGATGCTACGTGAAATAATGGCTCGCGAGAAGATAGATATTTGTGAAAGGGAACATGTGGCGAAGATATATAAGGAATAATAGTATGAATTACTGGAAGGCACATATGCATGATTGTTGATCCGCTTGATTCTTTCAACAAGATTCTGCAACCCATGTATAGCACTCGCGGATATCTGTAATCTTTGAATGCCATCACAACGCGAAATCATTGGTCCTTCGACATACTCGATTGCAAATACTCTGAAAGAAAATTGTATATATAGTTGAATACGAACGTCTGACTGAACGATCCTTCGCTCCTCTTAAGGCAAGAATTTTTATCAAGGATAATTATTTTTTATTCCATCATGTTTAATTTTCTAAGAAAATAATATACGTACGTAAGCCACTGGCCAGTAAGATTAGCTATTTGCAAAAGTTTCTTTTATATACTCAGCGATATTTGTTAATGTTCGATGTGAGTAAAAAAAAAAAAAAGAAATTAAATGTACGTTCTTTCAACGAAGCCTGTAGGTAAAAACATTTTTAATAAACTAAAAAGGATACAGATAAATCCGATTAAAAATAAATAGACGTGTTCCGTGTTTATTCTAACCGCATGAAATAGGCTTCGTACAGCGAAGGATGTCATTAAGATTGAAAGAGTCAAGGGGAAAGATCTATCATTACCCTGGAAGATAGCAATCAGCCACGTCGCGTGACAAACATCGCGGTTTACATATCAGGTGGAACACATTAGCAACGCGAACAATCTCCAAAGTACGCGCCATTAAAGCTGGAATGTTGCAACATTTGCGGATAAATTCGTCGAGCGACAAATATTCCGGACTCTCGGGGTTCCGTTCGCTGCTGCGGCTTTTCCATTAAATGGATCGGCTTGTTCCTTCTGTTTTTTGGAATTAAAAAAAAAAAAAAGATAAAGAAAGAGAGAGAGAAGTGGATATTCGTAGTACGGTAAAATCCCGCTAGAAAACCAGAAAAAAATAGCGAAATTCGACTCTCGCGGCGAAAGGTTAATGAAAAATTTAATTTTAATTAAGTACATTACGGAGAGTAAAGAAAATTATCCTTTGATATTTGCAATGTTAAATTTAAATTACCAAAGAATTAAACGTGATATTCGACTCGTGATTGCAGCTGAAAAGAAAGAAAGTAATTTCAGATAATTCGCCCATTTTTCTCTATCTTTGGACGAATCCTGGGGAAAATTCTCTTTCATCGCGTATCTATCTCCCGGAGAAGTTCGTCGTGCGAGAAAACTCCGGAACTCTGGAAAGGGGAAGAGGGTCGTCAGAAGAGAAAAAGATACCAGAATGAAAGACAGGCGTACGCAACGCGAAGATACCGAAGAAAACAGGTGCACCACGACGGTCAAATGCCAGAGTGCTTTGTTACATGGAAAAATGTCTGAAAAGAACACGAACCGGGATGGTCGAACGAAACAAGCGCCGCGACGAACAAGAAATTTTTACTCAACGTATAGCGTCGTTCGTTACTCGGCTGCTCGGATCTTGCATGGCTCTTTCGCCAAATGAAACTGTGTATGGAATAATGCAAGATCGTGTCTAAGTTCAGCCGAATCTTCTCTTCGTCTGTCTTATTGAACTTCTTATCGAACGATCCTAAAATAAGATTTTATAATAATAATTTCATCTGATCTCCCTCTCTCTCTCTCTCTCTCTCTCTCTCTCTCTTCTCGTTAATGAAATTTCACACAAGCCTGGCGAACGCAACGAAAGGCAGAAGAAGATGCAACGAAAATTGACGTCTAGATTCCTAGGCGAAGCTTGTCTTAATTCCAGAGCTCGCAGAGACGCGATTATAATGCTCAGAGAAAAACCCATCCGCATTAATAACTTGTGAAATGTGCGCGAATTTCATGCCCTGTCTCATTCAAACTTCGACAATGTCCCGCGTCGTCGGGGCGACTATTTGGCTAAAAATCGCCGCTTTCTAGCCGAAAGTTCGGCAGCCTTGGCGAGCGAACGTGTCTCGTCGCGCGTGCTATGTTCGCTACGAACTCGCGCCATTTTTGGGAAACTTCCAAACGAACGAACACCCCCTTGCACCGAGTGAAAATGTTGCCCTTTGGTTGGCTGTAAACTTTCGAAGGATGTGTTCTTTTTTTAAATAAAAATTTGCTTCGAGAGCTGCGAGACTCACCTTTGGGACATTTGCATTTCGTGAAATTTTGAAGAATAAGATTTTAGAGTGAAAGAGAAGAACAATACGGATAAATTCTGAATATAAATTTTTTCATTTTGACACGATAATAACCGAATCGAGGATATTTACAAACACAGATAAATTCTGATAATATAAATTTGACACAATAATTTTACGATAACTAAATGCATTGCGAATGTTTATAAAAGTACAATCGCACGAAGAGGACCTAACCAATTTTTACGAAAACTCTTTTAGACATCTTTTCTAATAAAACACCTCTCTAACGAGCCAAAAGTCATCTCTCCAAGCTCTCTCTAGAACCTTTTATCCCGGAAGACTCATGCCGTTACATTACTCATCCAGCTACCCTACCAAGCCCGTAACTCACCCACACACATTTTCCAACGCATTTCAGGACTCATCGAGAGAAAAAAATAGATCGAGTTGTCAACGATATTAACGAATATTAATTATTTCTCGTAAAACGTCAACTCGCCAAGTACTGAACCAGTGGATTAGTATTCAAATAAAAATTTGGTTTACTACCGCCTCTGCTTGCAGGTTTGCAGATCCCTTATTTGTCTCGACGTTGGTTTATCGATATATACGCGCACGTTGGTCGTACGTGAACGAACGAGACGAGCATGTACACGTAACCGAACTCTAGAAATCTCGAGGACCGATTTCTGCCTCTCTATCCGCGAACGAAGTAAAGGATTCCGTAAGTCTCGAAACTGACCGACAGTCTATCTTATTTGGACTAGCAGGTTCAACGAAACAAAGAAATAACAAAAGAGAGAGAGAGAGAGAGGAAGACACACACGGTGGCAGAAAATGACGGCATTCATCTTCTTAGAGGCATCCTCCACGCCCAAATTGACGTATTCTCCACGGAGGAAAACGCAACCTGCTCACGGACAACTGGAGACAGATGATGGTCCGCTCGGATAGGCAATGAACGGTGCAATTGCTCTGCAACACCGCGGCACCCAGATCGACCCAGAATAACCTCGGGCGACTAGCTCTTCTTCTACGACCGGTGAACAAGAACGAAAAGAGAGAAAAAAAAAAAACTACAGAAAAAGTCGCTTTGTTGAATCGCGGCTCGAGATCGCCCGTTTTGTACCGCGATCCCGGCGGTTTTTAAATCGCGGCCAACTCCATTTCGAGCCGAGTCTCTCTCAGTAAGTTTCCTTTCCGAGCGATTTAATATTGTTTTGGTACGTACGACGGGTTTTCGATGATTTATTTGGCCCGATACGCAGCGTGCAGCGAGTTGTTGCGCGTTAGATGTCTATGTTTGCGCTCTGTATTTGGTTCGTTGAATCTTTGATCGACGCACATGGTTTCAATTAGCCGCGAGTCACGTGAATCGTTCTTCCGGTTCTGCTAAACAAACGTACGGAGGACAGATGCTCGATCAATGATGCAACAGATGCTCAATCAGTCAGATAGATATTTGATTTCGTTTCGACTTTTCAATCGTTCCAGAATCAAGTAACGTGTTTCATTATTTTTTGACGTTGAATTATGAACATATCGATTAATTAATTTTTCAATTAGTGTTTAGTAGACTGAATTAAAATTGATTTTCGATATAGTAATTCATAAAAAAAATTTCGTGTCAAAGAATTACACTTCCAAAAATACGTGCATCACTTCGTCTTTAAATTAATTAAAATTCGAAACAAATTCAATCTACCTTTCGTCGGTTGTAAAAATAGCTTCTGTTCCCAGCAAGTCGACGATAAAATTTCTAATTAGACACGTGCATGTGAAAATTAGCGGAAAGTGCTCAGCTGAATGTTATTCGCAAAATGTCTTTATCGATTTTAGGCGGCCATCGCCGCGCCGACGTTCAGCAAACTATCTTTGACAGGGCACGAACAATTAATGCACCTCCTCCAAGTACTTTATAAAGCAAGTGCCGCATTGTCCCGCTTTTGAAAGCCATGGAGTGTGTAAGTAGTGTCTTAAATGCACCTTGTCTAACGTGTTATTCGCTTGACATGTCGTGCAAGAGCCGGCTTCTAGTCACTGAATAACTGGATCTGCACTCAAATACAAGTTTTTAACACACGTGGCAGGGCACACGTGTTTCCTAGACGACGCTTGTCCTTTTCGTCTGTGTCGCAAAGTCTTAATTCACTTGCAGAAACGTTCGAATGAAATTGAAATGAATATATCCTCTTCTTTTTCTGGCAAGTTCTTAGAACTGAAATCGCGAATTGGAATTCTCGAAAATTTTACGAATTTTTTGAAACTTGCAAGTTTTTCGAAATTTTTCTGGCAAAGTTCTTAGAATCGGAATTGGTGAAATCGCGGATTGAAGTTTCCGACAAATTTACAAATTCTTGGAACTCGTAAGTTTTGAGAATTGTTGGAAATATTTTTCGATATCAGTGACTGATCGAACGATCGTCGAGGGGAAAGAATTTGAAAAAAAAATTTGAAAAAAGCATCTCCAACAAGCATTGCAGAATGAAATTGTAGTGAATGGAAAGCAAAAGAATCCGCCGATATCGAACGCCGCTGTTTTTTTTTTTTTTTTATTCCCCTCCTTGTTTTTACTTGTTTAGGCCAGTCGATTTTCACGAAACACGATACCATAAAAGCAACTATCAGGAAACGAGAATTTTCATTAGAACTTCACTTTCCTCGCTTGTAACCGCCGCTTGATTATAAAGCGCAAACGTCAGTTCAAACAGATAAATTATTTAGGTAAATCGAGTATTAAGCTTTCGGCTGTTAAATTGTTTTCCCCGGGAAGCGTTGCGCGTTTAACGCGTTTCATGCTGCAAACCTCGCAACATTTCCCTGTTCCCCGACGCAAGAACTGTAAACGCTTTCATATCGTTCAATTAAAGTGTCAAGAAACACTATACCATAGTTGTTCGTTTCCCTTTATCAACCGTTTGGACGAATGAAAAACCAAAATAATAACGTCGTGCCATTGTTTCAATTAGCCGACTGATTCGTGTTTTCGTAATGTGCATTTCAAACGCAACTATGACAGTTTCATTTTTCTATCTTTTGAGAAGTAACTTGTTGAAATAGAAAATACGAGAGAGAGAAATATGCCACTAGTGTATGTGTGTGTGTGTGTGTTTTGAATTCAAGTGAAAATAATAATCGCAATGACACAATGTTAACGTAATATAACAATTTCTACTACTTGAAAAACAGTAATTATGAAAGTGGTCTAAGTCAAGAATTTAAAAAAAAAAAGAGTTTATCAGTTACTTTGCGTCACGTTCTTCTTAAAATAAAATAATGTAATTTCTAAGAATTTAACATTTTTTAACAATTGTTATAAATGCATCTTTCAGAAGTCACAACTCTGTTAGTTGTTGACGATGTTGCAAACATTACCATTGAACTGAGTTTATTTAATAAAATCATATCCTCACCTAAAGTTTGTTCCAGAACACGCCACGAATAACTTCACGATGATCGCATAAAACTAATAATTTTCAAAACAACGCTCAACTTTGCTGCTCGAAGATTGTTGAATCGAAACTCGACGAAATCTGAAATCTCGACTCGGAGAATCACGCTGCTGAAAATAGTAGACGCAAACAAACTGATCCCGTGCAAGCTTGCATGGAACGGTTCGAGAATGAACAGGTTGGAAGACGAGAAATCGAAACGTAACCGAGACCGAAGCCTCGATCACAGTTATTGTCGAACAACGGGCGTACAACGTTCGCTCCCTGGACAGAGAGCGATTCGAAACGGCTTTCCACCTGGCCACGTCACGAAATAACACCATTATCGACGAAAGGACTATTTAAGTCCCGGGCATTCAAGGGCCGAGCCTTCGATAACGATTTCCGTTGCGTGTGTACCAACCACGGGCCCGGCATGAGAATCCTCCGCCTCGAGCCTCGGAGGCTGACCGTGTTCAAGGCCACGGACCTACCATTCATTCTTCGACTTTCTATTTTCCCGCTCGCGGCCGAACCCCACCCTTGCGAGAGTTCCTTTCGAGATCCCTTCTCGCAGAAAACCTCCAATTGTCCTCGTCCCCCGTTGTTTTCGTCGGTCGTAAATTTTCATTTGCCAGATAACGAGTCGTTGCGCGAGACAGAACGAAGTTCTCACCACTTCCATCGTCGGATTCAAAGCGTGTTTAAAGTTGATCACGACTTCTCGTTCACGATGGAGGGGGGGGAGGGAGAGAGAGAGAAAGAGAAAAGTCGGGTTAAAATACGCGATTAAAATCTCTCGTTCACGACAGGGGCTGGCTATGCCTGTAGATTACGCTCGAGGGAAATGATACCGAGACATTCAGCTCATTACGACTATTTAGCTTCGACAGGCGATTGAACTGGAGATCGAAAAGTTCTGGATGAAAAGGTTTAAATGGGAGAACTCTGGTAGCAAGGTCGTACGAAATCGTCTCCAGTAGCCTGTAAGCACGTAAATGAAGTCGACGATGCGTAAAAATCACGATACAGTCGGTCGCTCGTAAAATGCTGCTGAAAAGGCCCTCGATCGGACAAAATTATCAAGAGCCCTGTAAAAGAAGGAGAAGCTGTAAGAAGCCTGTAAGAAATGTCGTTTTGTCGCGACGGTACCGGAACCGATGATTGTATTCACCGATCATACCAATCGCTGTCTTTCGAATCTGGATCATAAAATTTAACGAGCGTTTCGTTTTAATTAAACAAGACGTTTCCCAATAACGAGTGACTCGCCATATTCTACCGCATATTTGTCGCGAATTTGGCTGGATAATTTGACACGTTTCCTTCGAAGAGTCAGATGGAAAATGATATCAGCGATAAAAGCAAAGATTTTTAACAGAGAATAAAAACCACGTGTTTAAAGAAGCTAACGAAGCTGTCGGACGAGAAGCTACATAATTCATTACCTCGTCTTCCATAAAAGACGTATCAAAATTGAAACGAAGACTAGAGATCCTTAACGAACCTACGTTCGTTATCAATTAAAGATAATTTCTACGAAACTGTTTGCCCTAAGAAGACACGAAAGTTTTTACGCAATTACGGTGAAAAATTGTCCATTTCAGTCTTCTCAAGGGAGAACAATCACCGTATCGAACAATCATCAAACGTAATACTATATCAATGATGGAGCAGATTGCGAAAAGCAAGAAGCGATTCAACGAAAAAAAACTCAAAAACCTCGTAAAGAAATTAAAAAATAATGGACAGTAGGATGCAGCGTATAACTTTTCAATGTTTCACGTGGTCGTGAATAATAAAAGTAGAAGAAGATGTAATTCTGTTACTTTCGTCCACTTTGTTCTATCCCTTATACGAATTTTATAAATTTAAAGAGAAAATAAATGGTAAAAGTTCAGTAGCAATAGCTGTGAAAGCCAAAATAAATTATTGCTTCCGTTGTAAATTTCATTAACGTATCTCACGCGAAATTTACATTCTTCCCTGTCAACCCAGCAACAAAAAAAAAAAGAAAAAAACATTTCTTTCTTTTTACCACTCTGCATGATTTACCGCGTTTCAACGCCTCGATCCAAGAAGAAAGGCCACTTCCGTCAAACGTTGCACACATAGAATCTCAAGCACCCGCTCCCAAGATTCCCACTGCTTCTTATTCACCCTTCAAAATGCGTTCCCTGTCGATTGACAAACGTTCGATCACAAGGAAACGCCGACCAAGAGTACCCAGCCTGAAAAGCGACTCCCTCGCCGGGAGTGGAGTAGCGACCATCAATCTGAGCAGATCGACGCCGTTACTCTTCCCTTTCCGCGAACAAACGAAATCCAGGAAAATGTTATTCTGGTTGAGAGAGCCCCGTTGACCGGGGGTCGTTCTTGCGACAACGACACAGCATAACTACACAGCGATGACAGAGACAGAGGAAGTAAGCAAAAGCAGCAGCAGCAGCAGTGACGGCAGCACCGGCAGCAATTTCACCTTTGCCACGGTCAGAAAAAACGAACAAGACGAAGAAAGGGCCCGCAGGTAGAAAGAAGGTTGTGCGCGCGCGCGCGCGCGCAGTCGGTTGACCGTGAAGGAGAAGAGCGCCAGACGAGAGAATCAGAGAAGACGAAGAGGGGAGGGGAAGATGTTCGAGAGCACGATCTGCGCGTGGCCTCGACGTCGTTTCCTGCCCTGATTGGACGTTGGCTCGTGGCCGGCGCTCGCCATTCACCGGAAACCCAGCAGCGCTGTTCCAACGTTCGCGTGCACCTTTCGCCTCTCCCTTTCTCACCTGTTCTTTACCTGCTCCCGACCATTCTCTCCCTTTCTCTCTCCCCCCTTTCTTCCTCCAGGCCCCTTTCTTCTCCGGGCATCATCGTCGGTTAAGACCCTTCTTTTTCTTCGTTTCGATCCGCTCGCGTAGTCTCTCCTCGTCCGTTTCGCCGATACAGAGAGAAAGAGAGAGAGAGCAATCGAGAACGGGAACCTGTTCAACCGGTTCCGTAGGTGCTACCTGCGTCTCGAGCCATCCACCAGAACAGGCCACCAAACCACGGCCTCTCCTCAACCGTAATTGTAACAACGTGTTCGAGGGATCTGAATCTCCGAGATTCAACCCAGTTTCGTATCTCAGGCTCGATAAAATGATCCTATTCCGTCCGTTTATGGCGGCATTTCCTACGAACGTCAATGGATATATATATATATATATATATATATATATATATATATATATATATATATATATATATATATAGG
>NIPQ01045050.1:0-10582 GCA_002806875.1 Lepidotrigona ventralis hoosana | reverse complement strand
TCATAGAGTTTTGCATATATAAAATAATGTGTCATATTCAGTTAGTCAATGATATTAATAATTGTTAACATTAATATTATATTAATAGTATTAATGAGATTAATTAATGTACAAATGCATAACGTAATATGATAATGATGATCAGTATCATGCACATAAAATGTAGAAGAATGATGATGTTGTCAACCTAATTCAACTGCAGTATTCCTTTGCCCGCTCTAAATATGCAATCTGAGCAAGAAATTCACTGAAATAAAATTGTTGTTCCGATATACAGTATACCGGACTACAAAGAATTAAATTTCATATAATTCAAGATCTATATACAAGAAGTAATAGCAAAAAAAAAAGAATCTTTCAAATTTCTTTTTACATCTACAATGCCAAAAAGTAGAATTTGATGAATGTTTCTTGAATACTGTTCAAACGTTGGCCTGTAATAAGTTAATAAGTTACGAGTCTATTTTATAATGTATATCTTATTATAAAATACATGGTTAAAAATTAATAAAGGAAAATTCATTTTAAATGTAAAGATGTATACAGGCTAGCAGAAATAAACAAATTAGTAATGCACTAGTTGCATTGAGACAACTTATGTTTTATGATTAAAAATTTCTAATGTAATACTGAAGTCACAAATGTAACCAATTATGATCAATGTAACTCTCAATTAAATCGACTTTAAAATATCTAAAAAAAATGATATGGGCATTCACAAGCAAAGATTTTATTATGAAGAAATTATTACTATGTCCAAGATGTTAACACAAATATTCAACTTGCCTTTTACATTAACAGCGTAATTTTAACCTTTTGTCTTCGATCAACTTTTTTCGTATAGCATTGGAAATAATCATTCAAATGGTATTTAACACGAAATTTTATTGATTATATCTTTTTAATGTGTGTAATCGTTTAAATTTAAAGCAATCAACGTGCATAGAAGGTTTGTTAGAACAATAATATACAAAAGTTAATGACATAGTTTTAATCTCTCGAAAAATAATATCCTCCGCCATTTTTCAAACTTTCGTAAGAATCAATAAGAAGCCTAGCTTATGTGAATTTCGTTCCGAATTAATTTCATTCTGAACTATTCCAACGAGTGTCAATCCAAAAATTTCTTCTTCTGAAATACTTTTGTTTTTTATTACGTCGTTATTATAGCTTTCACCCCAGGCGTCTGTTCAGATATTATACTATTATACATCGCATCATACAACACCAAATGTATGTGTTGATTATAATTATTAACATCATTATAAAAAGAGGAAGTCCGAGCTGTTGAATAGATTTAAGTACGACGTCGAGTGCAAATTTACCGATTGATCTAACAATAAGTATTACTACTCGACTTGCAAATAGGGGGGAAAAAAATCGAATTATCCCGAGTAATTACTCTCGTGGCCGCCGAAATCAGAAGCGACGTCTCGAGTTCGCGGCCCTCTGGGGGGTTGATTTCGAGGCCTGGCAGAACCCCTTTAAAACCCAGGAAATTCCTCGTTCGATCCTAAGTGAATTGAAAATAAAAAAGAGAAAAGGAGAGAACGCCGCGTAAATAATGTCCAGGGACCGGCGGAGGGTTAGGTGGTGTCTCAGGGCCAATACTTTTCGCATCGGGACCGGTGGGGTGGCACGGGGATTGTTATTCGTGCGGCGTACGGGCACGGTGTCGCTTTCACTAGAGTCGGTTACTGATAAACGAGCGGTTTCACCCCCCACGAGCAACCCCCTGAATGTAAACTCACCCTTACCCCGCCGACACGCTCCGCAGCGAGGCTCCGGTGTAAATCGTTCGCCGACTTAAACGATTGTCGACGACAGACCCGGGATTAATCGCCGTGATTCCGATCTAAAGATCGGCGACAACTCACTGGGTTAAGTAACTGAATTGTTCTCCGACCGATTAGCAGGTTTGTTGTTTAATTCTGCGTCTCTGAACACAAGTGTTCAACCCTTGGGGATTAGTTGCTTGATCGATGACACTAGATCACGAATTTTTGTGCAAATCTATGGTTTTACAAACAGAATTGAAAATTACGAATATTCTATTTTATGTATTTTATATATTTTTGCGTATTAGATAGATACGTGTGTTTTTTAATATTTAAACTTTGTATAAAATCGATAATTTTAATAACACATAATGACGAAGGTTTTATAATAAATTTTGTATTTTGTATTTTTAGCATTATTTTAGAATTTTGTAATATCTTGTTTAGAAATTTAAAAAATGTATGACAAAATTTCTGTGATAGCAAGTTAACTACGAACCAACATTGACTCGAGGATTGAAATTTGTTTAGAAGAAAGATTTCAAATGTCTTGGGATTGATATCTTCAAAATATTTCTTCTAGAAATCCTTCTTATCGAGATATCCTTCATTTGAGATGTAAAAGTAAAAATAAATCGTACCTATAGGTTTAATAATGGCATATTTAAGTTTGAAAATTTCATTTGGTGCACGATTTATCCGAGTTTTGTAAATGTTGGTTTTAATATTAATTACTAGAGTAGGTATGTTTGTACGGACCAATGTTATTTTATTCAGACAAATTAATTTACTTAGGTTGATTAATTATTGACCGTTGCGCGCCGATACACCGAGCCGATCGACCAATTCTTTTCCCTCTTATCGCTTTTGCGCACATAATTAACTTATTTAAATAAAATAATATTGGATCGTATAAACGGACCAAATAATTTCAAAATCAACATTTACGAAATTAAAGTGTTACCGTTTCAAGTATATTACTGCTTATAGCAAATATGTTGACCCGTGAGATACGATTGCAATATTGTAAGCAGAGCGTGATTCGATATGCTGTAAATTGTTGCAAAATATTATGACAAACAGGAAAAGAAATGAACTTTCATCATTATATCCTTCCCCTCTTTTATTAACTACGACGCTCGTATAAACGCTTCAATAATAATCGCATCTCACATTTCTAGAGTAGATTAAAAATATATTGGTGCCTTTTTCTTGGAAATATCTTTATATCTTTTTCATAAATTAATTATTAATTATCTCATAAATTATTCTCACAGATTGAAAGAATGTTCGATCAACTATGAAACGGTAATGAATTAAAGATGTCTATTGTACGATGGAATATCGAAAATATGGCTCGCGAGTTGATTTTTGAAATTGATATGAAATTAAAAACTAATAATATTATTAATTAAATTGAAAATTAATAATATAAGAATGTATCTCTGTATTCATTCGAAATACGTCGAACCAGAATATTTTTTTTTTCAATATCTTCCATCTTCAATTTATATCATCAATATATTACAGTCGTGATGTAAATCGTAAAAGATATTATTCTTCGAAAATATGAGATTCACTGAAATAAAAATTGGATATTTATCAATAGCGAAATGTAAATAATAATAGTAAAACTCAGGGTTCTATGGATGTATGAAAAAATAATTCATACAAGGTGTAATTAAATCAAGTATAGATTACAAGCAATTATTTATACATAAAAGATTGTTTTTAATATTTTTGTTTAAAATGTCTGAAACTTCACGTGCCTGTTTCAACTGGAATTATTATATTTTATATTTCGTTGATTTCATCAATTTCGAGTCGATTGAAATCAACTATATTCGATTTGGCGATCGATACTTTGCAAAATTCGCGACCCGGCCCAGTGCGAATTTTGCACGAGGCGGAAAAAGGTCGTACGCGACGAATCGCGGGACAAAAGCGGCGCGTACGTGCGCTGTCGGAGGTGGAACGTCACGTTCCCCGTTAGACCTCCGGGGAACGATGTCTCAAACGAGCACGAGGGAACTCGGCGTCGTGACGCACCTGCACCGAATTCCGTCCGACGTGGAAGTATCGACCCCGTGGACGNGCGCGAGAGAGAGAGAGAGAGAGCCTGGCGACTTAGGTGGATGGCTGCGACGCGCGTGTACGCACGCACGCATGCCTGCGGGACGATAAGTTTGTCATAGCCAATTTATACAATTGGCACGCTGGCTTCTCCTCTATTCGCCACTGGGGACCTACGAATTTATGGCTAATGTCCCTCCCTCCGTTGCCGTACGTCTTTCCGTCTGTCTCGCGCCCCGTGAAAAAATAACCGCTATTCCCGCGCGAGGGAATGATGGCACGTCGCGACCGCCACCGGTTACGATGTTTCAAAGTGACCCCCCGGATATGTCTATCCGTGTCCTCCTATCGATACTCCGTGATTAACTACACTGCGACATTCTGGGAAAACTCGAAATTTTTACATCGATGTAGAATGTACGTAGATGGCGTTTGTTAAAAGACATTTAAATTTAATAATATATTAATGCGTATTGTGCATTGTACATGACGGTATATTATAATGATGTATTGTAAAAATATATTGTGTATTGTGTTTGAATCTGATTACTACAATGTAGATCTACATGGATAATAAGTTAGAGAACAGAAGAAGATTTACATGGATATATCCAAGATTGTTTTACCTCCTTACTAAACTTTTTAGTTTCCGAAATTTAGTTTCCGAGAAAATTGAGGTTCAAAATTTGTTTAGTACACACACGAGTTTGGGTAATTATTGGCTGAGTGCGAGTAAACATCAGCAGAAGCTTGTTTTGTATGAGTAAATAACTGAAGAACGTAGAATAAAGTTCTTCCATTTGAGGGTTTGTTTTGAAGAAAATGGAATTTGAATACGTTTTCTTTCGAGAATTTGCACACGTGCACCGAATGAATATTTAAATTTAATATTTTCTCGAAAATTAAGCGTTTTATGAAATAGTTTTGTTATAAATTTTCGATCCACTGATTATTCATTTCTATCAAGTTCTCTAGTATACTTGATAAATTTCCAAACTTCAGTTTTTCTCGTAAACGGAATTTTCTATACTTTTTTTTTTCTTTTTCTTTATGAGATAATATTTAATGCGCTCTTGAATATATTATTCGAATCGTGCATAATTGGACATGAATTGATATAGAGAATTCAGAGTTCTTTTAATTACATTTGGTTGAATCAGCACGCATTATAATATTTAATAGAGTAATGATCAGATTATAATGTATTTGCATAACATAAATTATTTTTCTTTTTTTTTTCAGGCAACTGAGATTTCATATTAATTAATTCCATAAATGGAAAATTACAAAGATATGAAAATGTAGCAATGAGAATGTAAAATTTATTGTAGAATTTACTATTTCTTGCAGTAAATGAAGTAAGTCATTGAATGTTAATCTTCCTAAGTATTTATAATTTGTGCAATGAAATTAAAAAAATAATGAAAACTGATAATGATAAATTTTACTTCCGAAAGATTCGTACATTTAATTCTTTAATTCTTCAAGTTGATACAATTGTACAAGGACAAATTAGTGGACACTCGAGCAATAATTAAATTCAATTTAACGATCACTTTTGACCGATTAACAAATCCGTTAAAAGTGAAAGTAACAGCTAACACAATTTCTTGTTTTTGGTAATCATTGAAATATTTTTCACATAATTGACAGCGATATTCATCAAGATGGAAACATTTATTCATTTTCATTGAATTATTATATTAGTAGGAAACATTAGTTAAAATTGCAACAACACTAAAAATCAAGTAAAACAATCCTCCGTATCCCGTAAAAGTCTCAACAAAAGAAAGGTTAATTCGTCCGATAGATAGGAAGATCGAGAGAATAATAAGCCGGGCTGATATCACAGGACGTGGGACGTTTGTTTTGATTGGGCAAAAGGACAAGTCCCCGAGCAGAAATTTCACCCTTTGGCATAGTCCCCTCGCGATTGGTATTCAGTCGGGCGGATCCCTTGGATCCGTGTTACGACGCCGGGGACATGTGTCACCGTGAACGATAGGTGGCGGTGGCGGTGGCCGGAAATAGCTGTTTAAAATTGCATCGAGGGTCCACCGTTAGAGGCACGTGCGCTTTTTAATGTCCCGGCGAATGCTTACGATAATGTCCTTTAAGCTTTTATTAACGGTTAGCGCTGGTACGTGGCCCGAATCGCCATGGCCATTCGCATGCGACATCACGAACTACCATACGGATCTCTCCACCGAGAGATCTGATAACACGTAAGACATTTATTTTTCCACGGCAGTCGCCGATTCATTTCGCGTGTAATCTTTCTTTTTCCTTTTTTTTTCCGGGTCACGAGAAATGTACTACGGTGGAGGTTATTTATGTAAGTTTTGATTTGTAAATCTTAACTCTTGTGTAGATTATCCGAGTAGGAATTTTTTGTACACTTGCTCTTAAATAAAAATTTATTACTTTTTTTTTTAATAACTGCCCAAGATCTATATGCTTTTGTTGCTTGGTTTATGTTCTGTGGATATGTTNTTTCCGGGTCACGAGAAATGTACTACGGTGGAGGTTATTTATGTAAGTTTTGATTTGTAAATCTTAACTCTTGTGTAGATTATCCGAGTAGGAATTTTTTGTACACTTGCTCTTAAATAAAAATTTATTTTTTTTTAATAACTGCCCAAGATCTATATGCTTTTGTTGCTTGGTTTATGTTCTGTGGATATGTCATGTGAAAATTTATGCAAGATTATAAAGCTCCAAGAGCTGTTGGATATTCGTATAGGACAAATTATAGTTAGACGAAGTGTGAGTGGAAATTTTACAAAGAAATTACATGGAATATAGAATTCTTAATACAAAAAAAAAAAAAATTGCGCATTTTAAAAACTCTTATGATTGGTATACATGATCATAATCTTTTTTCTTCTTTGAATCTAGTGACGACAATTATGTAGAATTGAAACAAATGTATATTATTGCTAATTTAATCCTAAAATGTTGCATTATTTGAATATTCCAGGCTCGTCTTTAAATATATTTAAAGATATTTATTCCGACTATGATTAGAATACTAATGAGAGAAAGTGTTATAAGATTTTTCCACATTTTTAATTTTTTTTCTTCTGCACCTTTTTTTTAAAAGAAAAAAATCTATTAAAGTATAGAAAACATTTTTACAAAATTATCTCTACTTCATAAGACAAGTAACAGAAGATTTATTATGGGATTTATTTTAAATCTAAATACGTTCAACTTTTGATTAGAAGTGTATCATTTTGGAGTTAATCTATTATCATTCATATATTATTTATTCATTGATTACATATTAAAGAAAGAAAGTTTGAACGATAACAAAGTAGTAATAAAATTTGTATTAAAGAATATATGTGTATCACAAAACTACAAATTGTCAGAATAAAATTCTTAAGAAAGGAATTTTACTCTTGGACGAACGACGTAGGGGTCAAAAGTTGGAACAATCTGCAAGCAACGAACCTATAACGCGGCATACGAGTTTAGTGGTTTTGGATCAATAGGGCGGCAATCGAAAAGAGAGAGAGACAGAAGTGTCCATTATGGCATTAAGCGTGCGAGAGGGTCTCTGGTCTCATGGGGAGAAAAGTTTTGGCAATGATTAACCAGACTCCGAGCTGTGGCTTCGATGAGTCGATGGAACTCGCCAGGGTTGATTTACCCCGAATAATTATGTCTCGTTTCGCCAAGTTCCCATGGTGAAAGTTACAGCTACCACTACTTAGGAGTTGGCTAAGATTTCTTCTTTACTTTCCGTGCGACGCATACGCGATGCTGTTTGCTGCTCACGAAATTTATTTTGTTCATTGGACAACTTTTTTATTGATTTTTATTGTTAAGAACTTCTTCCTTGGTAAAACGTTTTTCTCGACGATGTGTGTGAAAAGGCTAAGGAGACGTGTGGGTGTAACTATGTGAATATTTTTGTATGAATTGTAAATGATACGTTCTTTGTATTCTTTTAATTTTTTAGAAATTACTAAATTACTTTTTTGCAAAAGTCATCCCATAAGTAATACGACATTTTTGACGCTGATATTTAAACAGATTCTATGGATGGAAATGTCACTATAGAAGGTTTATAAAAATGGAATAGGAAACTTAATAATTTCCTATTTTTATCTAATATGCAAAAATTAACAATGTGTAGGATAACTATTTAATTCGATATTTTATAATGAAAATAATAGGAAGACTATTATTCGTAATTAATCAATATCTCGAGTCAACAAATAGCCTGCATCTCATTAAAAATTTTCTAAATATTTCTAAAATAAATTAAAACACACCAGTTCAGTTATTTTGTAGTCCCTATTAAAGATTTAATCTACTTGATCATTAGATTGTATAAACATACCGATCAGACAATTTTATGCGAAAGTTCAAAACAATTCATCGAATGAATTGATGCAACGTCGTTCACGCTAGCGTTTGTTAATCGAAGTTAGCGAAAAGCAAAGAAACGAAATCGAAAAAGCAGACAGTCTAACGAACCTATTAACAAATCATAGAAAAATCAATTGAGAGCCGAGATTTCAGCTAATTCCGGGAAATTCCGGAAATACAATAACATCCGGTTTATCGACAAAATTCGTCCAGTAACTCTAATTGTGTAGACTTTCACTGAATTTGGAAAAAACATCATGCTGCGAGGGCATCTCAGCTCTGTTGAATTGTTACGAGGATTCTTCAACTCCCCTATCAGAAGGAATCTAACAGTAGGCGAGTCATTTTAAACATTATCATTATTATATTTTACATTGCGTACTGAACATTAATTTTGACTTTAATATTAACGTATCAACGTAACCTCTATTTTTCATCAAAAAATCTGTTATTAACCTCTAATTACTTTTATCAGAAAAAAATGATTTAGNGAAGGAATCTAACAGTAGGCGAGTCATTTTAAACATTATCATTATTATATTTTACATTGCGTACTGAACATTAATTTTGACTTTAATATTAACGTATCAACGTAACCTCTATTTTTCATCAAAAAATCTTATTAACCTCTAATTACTTTTATCAGAAAAAAATGATTTATAAATGAAATGAATCACCGAATAATAACATTTAGAAGGCTGAGTATTGAGTATGCATGTGAATATGCATATATCTAACAATTTAAATTGTCAAGTATTGAACAAGAATACGAAATAAAGTATATACATGTATATACGCATCATGTAACTAATATTGTAACCATATGGGCAAAAATAAGTGAAGAACAAAGAATAACATTTTTTTAATTCGAGACATCACGTCCGAGAAAATCGAATCTTGAAAATTTGTCAAGCATACCTGAGTTTGGCTTATTTTGGATTGATAAAAAATTATTCCGTGCATGAAATAAGCAAACAAACTTTCAAGTTATAGCTTCAATTTATACGTGTATTAAATCAATATTTAAACAAACATATTCAATGATTCTTTAACTTTTTAAAACACACACACACACACACACACACAATATAATTTTAAGTAACATTTTCTATAAAAAATATTGACTTTACAGTATCAGTCAGATATGCTGACGAGAAAGAAGTACGAAAAGCAGATGGAATGTTCTCCTGGCTAAAGGATATCTTCAAATCAGGTAATAAATCAAATTTTTTTTCTAATCAAAATCTCACTTGAGCCACTTATTTGTCAAACTGATCAACTTTCCACGAAATAAAAATAAGAGGCGTGACTAAGATGATAGCTATGCATCCTTTTTTAAATTTAAATTCAAATAAACATTGTAGAATGTTTACCATTACAAGCGTAATTTAACAATTACATCGGCTTTTGAAATTAATTTATTTATTATTCTGCAGCCAAAAGAATTTTTCTCGTTTAATAGTGTTAAACTTAATTATTGAGCAAATTTATTTTAAACATAAAAAGTTAACTATTAATCAAGTGCTTCAGCGCTAAAATTGTTAAAAGTTCAAAAACTGGAGTTAATCACTTTGACTGGCGCGATAAGTGGTTCACAGGTTAGGTTTACTTTAAATATAAATCACTTATCGGACGTTTTCAAAACCACACACACTCGAAAATAATAGTCGGGTTAGTCAGCGCTAATGTAACGCTTTGTAGACTATAGAATCGACGAAGCAGTAAGCGCGATCAGTCACGATGCGACATTGCCCGAGTGTTCGAGGGCTAAAAAAATGACAATTAATTTCGAACTTAAGGACATGGACAATCGAGAGATCGATGCCATCGAAAAGTCGTGCAAAGGTCCACGTCTTCGTGAGTCTTCGACAGAGATCGTCGAAAATCGAACGAACGTCGACAATGGTAATTCAACCTCGGAGTTAAAACTCGATGAAGGGACGAACAAAGACAAAGAATCTGACTCTACTTGGGCAATATGTAACGACGTTGTCGGCAAACCAAAACGGAATTATCAATCGCCTTTCACGCGTCACAATCATCTAACTTTGACCGATCTTCTGAGTTGTCCGAATCGAAGGATCGTGAGCTATGCCCCTAGGAACCCGAAGCCGCCCATTAAAGAGCCGAACATGCCGGAGAAACGGGAGAAGAAGGATGATAAGAAGGACAAGAAAAAAAAGAAGCCGGTGATACGAATGGAGAGCGGAACCTACCAGAACGAAGGCAACGCGGGAGTCACGGACCTGCACGATAACATGGACGTTAACTTCCGATGGCGCATGCGATTCCCTGAGGAATCGGACACGAGTCATCAGTCGGAGTTGAAGGAGAATTGGAGCAAAGATACA
>NIPQ01045036.1:0-10679 GCA_002806875.1 Lepidotrigona ventralis hoosana | reverse complement strand
GAGCGTTCTATATTATTCTATAACTCTACTAACTCCATTACTACTACTAACTCCATTAAATATAAGGACGTACATATGATTATTCAAAATGTTCTAGCTTCATTCTACCAATATATTATCTTAGTCTGATAGGCTTATATCATTCTACTCATTGCGGGGTTCACGATAGACAAATTTTTTAGTGCGAATCAACGATTTAGTGTCATTCATCGCCCTTGAAACTATATGCTTATTGAATACGCTTGTCCGATACGCTATAGGCTTATATCATTCTACTCATTGCGGGGTTCACGATAGACAAATTTTTTAGTGCGAATCAACGATTTAGTGTCATTCATCGCCCTTGAAACTATATGCTTATTGAATACGCTTGTCCGATACGCTTCGAGGATTATGATATGATAATTCACAATATTCATTCTTTCAGTAGATCATCTCGATCTGGGTGTCTTATGTTTTTCTAGGCATCGCGAGGATCACACTGAACAAATTTTTTTATAATCAAAAATTTAGTATTATTTATTGTCTCCGAAATGTACAATCGTGCCGTACATCCTTTTGTACGGATCGATGCTTACATAAGATCATTCAAAATATTCTATCAATATATTATCTCAAATTGATGGTCTTACATTATTCTACGCGGGGATCACAATGAACACAAAATTTTTTAATATATAACGTCAATCTAATAATATTTATCGTCCCCAACATAATACGCTTCATCGGAAGAACAGGGCAGTTACATATGGCCATTCAAAATTTTCTTTATTCACTCTAACAGAAGATTGTCCACCTGAGATGGACCTATACTTTTCTACGCATCGCAGGACCAAAATGAAAGAAATTTTTCAATATATAACGACGATAAAAAGTTATTTATTTTCCCAGAAGTAATACGTTCCTCCAGAACGATTCGGGGCTTACAAATAATAACACACAGAATTCTACATTCATTTCATCAATACACTAATCCCTAATCGCCATGTATCATTTTACGCATCACAGGTATCACAAAGAACAAAATTTTTTAATATATAACAGATATACAATATTACTCTAATTCCCCCAAATATTACCCTTTTTCGGTACGGATCAGGGCATACATTTGATGATTCAAAATATTCTACATTCACTCCATCACTCTGATAGTCTTATATTCTTCTACGCAATGCGTGGATCACACTGAACACAATGTTTCAAATTATGAAAACGGCACAATATTATATATCGACACCTTCGGTACAGATCGGAGCTTACTAATAAAAAACCATCTGAGGGAGATAATCCATTGATAGAGTGAATGTCGAATACTTCGAATTATCATAAATAAGCCCCGGTCCGTACCGGAGTATCGTATGATTTTGGGGAATACATATGACACTAAATTGTTGTTTTATATTAGAAAATTTGTTCATATTGATGAAGCGTTGAACAATACAAGACCGTCAGATCTAAATAAAACAGTTATAGAATGAATGTAGAATTCCTTAAATGACCATAAGTAACCCTCGATCCTTCCCGGAGTAGCTTATTACTTCGGAGGCGTTAAATAATACTAAATCGTATACTCATATTATAAGAATTGCATCTATTGCAAACACTGCAATACGCAGAATAATATATGGCAATCAGTGGGTGATAACCCACTGACAGAATGATAGTAGAATATTTTGAACGATCACATACGGTCCTGACTCGTACCGCAGGAGCCTAGTGTTTCGGGGACGATAAATAATGATAAGTCTTGTCGTATATTAAAAAATTGCGTCTAATATGATACCGCGATGCGTAGAATAATATAAGACCATCATAGGGAGATAATCTATTGATAGTGTAAATGTAGAATATTTTAAATTCTCTCATGCAAGCTCCATGATGTACCGCAAGGATGTATTATTTCGGGTAAGATAAATTGCTAAATCGTTGCTTTATGTTAAGAAATTTGTTCATTGCTATTTCCTTGTGCGTAGAATAATATAAGACCACCAAAGTAATATAATCTATTGAGAGGTTGAATGTGGAATATTTTGAATGATCTTACATAAGCCCCGATTCGTAACTGAGGATCACATTATTCCGGATACGATAAATTATTTTACAACTTATTTTTGTGTTAAAAATATATTCACTCTGATACCCGCGATGAGTATATAAGAGAAAATCGATCGAGAAAATATATTGCTATAATGAGTGTAAAATACCTTGAATGATCATATGTAAGCCACGGTCCTGATTGGAGTAGTGTATTTTGCCATAAGCGTAGAATAATATAATACAATCAGAAAGATTAAATCTACTGATCGGGTGAATGTAGAATATTTTGAATGATCATATATAAGCACAGTCCGTAACGGAAGAACGTAATATTCCGTGGTTGGTAAATGTCTTTAAATAGTTTTTATGTATTAAGAAATGATGTACATTGTTATTCCCGCTATGCATAGGATAAGACCACCAGATCGACATATTATATTGTTCAATTGGTGTTGTGAATTTTATAAATTCGTCTTATGCTCTGAAACATATCTGAGGAGCATAATAACTCGGGTTCGGTAAATGGTGTTGAATATACTAGAAAAATTGCGTTCACTGTGATTTCCGCGATGGGTAGAGTGGTATAAGACTATTAGGTCCAAATAAGTTGCTTGCAGAATAAATGTCGGATGCTTTGAGTAGTCATAGTCAATCTCATTCCACGTTCCAGAAATCACTAATATTTCAGGCTTGTTAAATACTAGATGGTAGTTGCGAACAAAAAATGGTTTTGACTGCGAAGCCCACAATGCGTAGAATAATGTAAGAGAATAAAATCTATATGTTTATTGACAGAATGAATGTGGGAAACTTTAAAATGGCATATGTAAACAGCATTCCATTTTGTTATAGTTCGGAATATTTCAGGCGCAATAGATTATATAATATGATATTTAGGTAAAAAGAAGTGGTGGTCATTATGACCCCCAAGATGCGCAGAATATTATTAGGTATTAAAGATGAAACTATTTATTGACAGAATGAATGTGATGCATTTTGAATAGTCATATGTAAACTTTATTCCACGTGAAGTAAATCTGTAATAATTCAGTCTCGTCAAATACTATTAGATAATATTTATAAAGAAAACGATTGAGTTTATTACAAATTTCGCAATACGTTGAATAATATTAGACAATAAAATCTATATGTTATGTAGACAGAAAGAATGTGGAACGTCTTAAATTGCTAAATGTGAACGACATTCCACGTTACTGTACTGTGTGATACATCAGGCATGAAACATTATATTCTGTGGTGTTCATGTACAAGGTAATTGTGGTTAATTTGAACTCCTTCACAAAATCAATATGATATATTGACAGAATGAATATGGATAATGTTGAATGTTCTAATGTAAACCTCAATTCACGTACCGGAAACCAGATATACTTCAGGTTCATTAATAATAATATTATACGAAATTCATGTATAAAACAATTGCTTCCACTGCGAATCCCGCAATGCGCAGAGTAATATACAGCAATAAAATCGATACGGTATATTATCAGAATGAATGTTGAAAATTATGAGTCTACATTTGTAAATAACATTCAACTGTACATGCTGTATTCCGTAATATTTCAGGCACAATAGATAATATTAGATGATTAATATTTATGTATTAATATTTATGTAAAAGAAGTGGTCATTGTGAAATCCGTGTGGTGCAGAATGTTACTAGGCCATATAATCGATATGATATATTGACTGAGTGAGAAAAATTTTGAATAAACCTTTTTCCACGTACCAGAAATCCGAAATATTTCAGGCTCGTTAAGTAATATTGGCTGATATTGCAGAACAAAAATATTGTTTTCATTGCAAATTCCACTATACGTAGAATAATATAAGACAATAAAAACCTCATGGTATATTGATAGAATGATTGTGTTAAATTTTGATTTGAAATATGAATACAACATGCTACCGTAACATTTGAGGCAAAATAGATAATATTCGACGATATTCATGTACAAAAAATTGATGGTCATGTGAAACCAGTGATACTTAGAATATCATTAGGGAATAAAATCAATTTGATATACTGGCAGAATGAATGTGGAAAAATTTGAATTGCCATATGTAAACATCATTCCTCGTACCGCAAATCCGTAATACTTTAGTCTAGTTAAATAATATTGGATGAAATTTAAGAACTAAAAAATAGCGTTATTTGCGAATTCCGTAATGCGTGGAATAATATAAGGCAATAAATTCGATATATTGACAGAATGAATGTAAAAAATTTTGAATTGGCATATGTAAACTGCAACTCCCTTTGCTGCTCTCTGTAACGTTTCAAGCGTATCAGATAGTAAGAGATAATAATTATGGACAAAGAAACTGCGGTCACTGTGAACTCGGTGATGCGTAGAATATTTTTATGCCATAAAATCGATACGATTTATTCACAGAGAAAATGCAAATGTCATTCAAAGTTCCAGAAATCCGTAATGTTTCAGGTTCGATAAAAACTATTAGACGATATTAATGTACAAAACAGTGTTGTTCATTGTGAAACCCGCGATGCGTAGAACTATGTAAGACCATCATTCGATGTGATATTTTGAGAGAATTAATGTCGAAAGTTTTGATTCGACATATGTAACATATGTAAGCAATAATTCAGTGTCAACAATTCAGTGTCGATAAATAAAATTAGATGATATTTATGTGGAAACGAAGGGTGGCATTGTGATCCCCGCGATGCCTACAATAATATAAGACCATCAGCGTTTCGAAAAAAAATTTTGAATCGTCATATGTGAACATATATTAGCACATACTGCCGTATTTCCGTAATATTACAGGGTCGATAAAGAAAATTAGAAAATGTTTATTTCGATAAGAATGGTGTTCATTGAGATCCCCGCCATGCGTAGAAATATACAAGACCGTCAGGTCGATATGATATATTGACAGAATGAATGTCGTGAATGTTGGTTCGTCATATGAAAGTACTTGTCAGGAAGGACAGACGGAGGACTGTAATATATTTGAGAGTTGATAAATAAAACTTGATGAATTTTTGTATGCAACAATGGTGTCCATTTTGGACCCCGCGATGCGTGTACAGATGAAAGACCATCAGATCGATATATAATATTGACAGAATGAATGTCGACTATTTTGATTCGTCATGAGTAAGTATCTACCAGTGCCAGAGAGCCTTAATATTTCAGGGTCGATGTATAAGTTTAGATGACATTTATGTAGAAATGTATGATGTATATTGTTATTCCCGCGATGCGTGCAATAATATAGGACTATCAAATCGAAATGATATACTGACAGAGAAAGTGACAATTTTCCGTTATATGTAAGCACCTAACAGTTCCGGTAGAACGTTAGGTGATTAGGCTAGCGTTAGGTTTCAGGGTCGATAAATGAAATCAGAAGATACATACGTAGAAAGGAATTGTGTCTATTGCGAACTCGAGAGTCGTAGAATTATATGAGGCCATACGAAATATTGATCAATATTTCATATCAATACGAAATATTGACAGAATGAATGTCGATTGCTTTGTTTCGTCATATCTAAGCCCATATCGGTGCTGGCGGACCGAAATACTTCAGACTGATTACATTGGTCAAATGAAATTTGACGATTCTTATGTAAAGGAAATGGTGTATGTTGCGATACCTGCGATGCGTATAATAATATATGGCCGTTGGATCAATATGATATAATGACTATAGGAAAGTCTATAAATTTGGGACATCGTATCTAAGCCCTTATCAGTGCCAGCGGTCCGTAATATTTCAGTGTCGATAAATAGAATTGGATGGTATTTATGTAGAAATATGATGTTCATTGAGATACTCGCGATGCATAGAATAATGTAAGCGCGTCAGGTCGAGATAATATATTGGCAGAATCAATACCGAATACATTGAAGTGTGGTCTGTATGCCTCGAAACCCACCAGACGGCCGTTTAATTTGGGGTTGATAAATATTATAAAATCCTCGTTATATATTACAAAATGATGTTCATTGTGATCCGCGCGAAGCAGAAAATAATAAGAAAATCATATCGAGATAATATAATGACAAAATGAATGTCGAAAATTTTGAAGGGTCACATCAACGCCCCTTACAGAACCGGACGACCGCTACACTTCGGGGTCGACAATAATATTAGGTTGATTTTAAATATAAAATAATTGAGTTCTTTGTACTCCCCAAAATGCGTAAAAAATGTAAGACCTTCAGATCTGGATAATATTTTGACAAAATGCATGTCGATGATTTTAAATTGACACAAGTAGTTATGATGACTACGTTCCTCCAGTACGTTTCGGGGCCGACTAATAAAATCAGGTCGTCGTTATATAATAAAAAGTTATGTTCACTGTAATCATCGCCATGCATGTAAAAATATAAGACGTTCGAGTAGAAATAACATATGACAAAATGTATGTAAAAAGGACATTAACAAAGGACGCAATAATTCGGGATCGATTTATATTGGATCATCGGTATTATAAAATTATTCTTGTCGTGAAGTCCGCGGTACGTAGAATAATATACGACCATACAATCGATTTGAAAAATTGAAAGAACGAATGTGAAAGAATTTTGATCTGGGTTACTACGAATACCGTTTTTTGTACATAAATATCATCTAATATTATTTAACGAGCCTGAAATATAACGGAGTTACGTAACGTGGAATGATGTTCACATGTTGACAATTCAAAATTTTCGGCATTCATGCTGACAATATATCATAATGATATGATTGTCTTATATTATAATATGCATAGTGGGAACAATACAAACACCACTTTTTTGAACAAAAATATCATCAGATATTATTTATCTAGCTTGAAAAAATACGGAGTTCCGGTATTTAGAGTGAGGTTTATATACCACACATCAAAATTTTCGACATTCTTTCTATGAATATATCATATTGATAAGAATGGCTTGTATTGTAGTACGCATCTCGGGGATTACTATGAACAAAGTTTTATTGTACATAAACATTATCTTAACCTATTTATCAGTCAAAAATTATTACGGAAATCCGTTATGTGAAATAAAGTACTCACTCGGCCATTCTGCACTTTCCTCATTCACTCTGTCAATATAACATATTGTTCTGATGATCTTATGGCAATGTATGTAACGGGGATCTCTCTGTTTATTGTACATAAATATAATCTAATATTATTTATAGAGCCTTAAACGTTACGGAGTACCGGTAAGTGGAATTAGGTCTATATATGACAAAATTATCAACACTCGTTCTGTCAATATATTAATAATGTGAATCAGATCGGTATGATGTTTCGATTTGAAATCTACTGAGTACCGAAGAAATTAACTATTTCTTTCGAATTCATAATTAAAAATGCGAATATTTCAAGTAAACGTCGTAGAAATAATGTAACTCTACATATTACCACTGTTTCGTCGTGAAATCTAAGAAATATCTAGGAAATTAGAAGTTTTCTCTAATTTAGAAAGAAAAATACAAATCTTACACGATAATAACGTTGAAACAAAGAAATTCATGTACAGTAACTGTAACGACGTGATATCTACTAAATATATCTGAAATTAGCAAGTTTCAACGAATATATATCTAAAAATATGTATATGTACCGTAATCACTGTATAACAATGTAATTCTACGTAATATCAATGTTTCATCTTGAAATCTAAGAAATATCTATCTTAGATTAGAATGTTTAATCAAACTTTCAACGATAATTAGGAGTATTTAACAAAACCTTCGAAACATAATAATTAAATGTATTATCACTATCACTGTTTCGTGATAGTAGTGAAATCTACGAAACATCGATGAAATTAGCAAGTTTTGTCGAATTTATAACGAAAAATAGGAATGTTTCACGAAAACATAGTCGGAAGAGACAAAAATTTAACATATTGTCTGTTCTGTCATTACAAAAAAAATTCTACATATTCTACAAATTCTACATATGTATGAAATTGGCAAGTTTTGTAGTATTTAAATAAAAATTACGGATATTTCACAACAATTTTGACGAAAAAGAAATATTCAACTTATTATCACTGTTTCGTCATATAATCAACGAAATATCAATGAATTAAAAATTTTTGAGAAATTCTAACCAAAAAACCAATGTTTCAAGAAATCATCTTCGAAATAGAGAAATTCATTGTGTTATCACTGCTTCGTCGTGAAATCTGCGAAATATCTGCGAAATTTTTGTCGAATTTATAATGCGAAATAGGAAACAGTCATGAATACATCATCGAAATAGAGAAATTCTGTGTGTTATCAATGATTCATCGTGAAAACTATACGATATATTTCAAATTAACAAGTTTTGTCGAATTTATATCTAATGATACGAATAAATATGAATACATAGTTGAAACAGAGTAATTTAGTATTATCACTGCTTATCTGTGATATCTACTAAATATCTGTGAAATTAGAAAGTTTTGTGAATTTAAAACGAAACATACGAACAATTCAGGAAAACTACGTCGAAACAAAGGAATTCAAAGTTTTAACACTCTTTCGTCATGAACTCTACAAAATATATGTGAAATTAGCAAGTTTTGTCAAATTAACAACGAAAAATAAGAATTCTGAACGAAGAATATGAAAATATCACAAAAGTATTGTCGTGACGACGTAATTCAACGTTCTGTTACTGTTCATTTGCAAAGTCTTCGAAATATCTGGGAAATTGGAAAATTTCGTCGCAGTTACGGTGATAAATACGTATATTTCAAGAAATTATCTTAGAATCGGAAAAATTTTACATATTATCACTGTTTCGCCGTGATATCTACAAAATATCTATGAACCTAGCAAGTTTTGCCAGCTTTACAACGGAAGATACGAATATATCACGAATTCATCTTAGAAACTGGAAAATTCGATGCATTATCACAGTTTCGTGATGCCAAGTAAATATCTATGAAATTAGTAGTAATTAGTTACATTTTTCGTTGCAAGTTCGTCAAAACTCAATGATTTCACAAATAGATCATAGTTTTCACTTCGAAACGGAGACAATACGCTGAATTTTCTCTATTTCGAAATTGTTTTCGTGAACTATTCGTATTTTTCGTTGTAAATTCGACAAAACTTGCTAACTACCTAAATAGAATTCACGACGAAAGAGTGACAATAATTTGGATTTCTTTGTTTCGTCGGAGCTATCGTGATATACTCTAATTTTTTGATGTAAATCTGATGCAAATTCTCCATTTTACACATATTTCATAAATTTCACGACAAAACAATGATAATACGTTGAATTTCTTCGTTTCAACCAGGATTGCGAGAAATATTACTATTTCTCGTTGTTAATTCGACAATACTTGTATTTCGATACCAATCGAAACAATGATAAAAAACAGTGATAATACTCTAAATTATACTCTTTCGGCTATGTTTCCTTGAAGTATTCGTATTTTTCGTAGTATATTTGATAAAATATGCTAATTTCATTGATACTTCGTAGATTTCACGACGATACAGTGATAATACGTTGTGTTTCTCTGTTTCATCGATGTTTTTGTGAAATATTCTTGCTTTTTTTTTGTAAATTCTACATACCTTTCTGATTTTGTAGATGTATTGCAGATTGCACGACAACACAGTGACAACTCGTTCTATTTCTCTATTTCGACGATGTTTTCGTGTAACATTTGTTTTTTTTTTGTTGTAAGCAAAAAAAAAACGAAGTTTTGTTTAGCAATCCTTGCTTATTTCCATATATTTCATAAATTCCAAAACAGTAACAATATGTTGAATTTCACATTTTCGACAATGTTTCCAAGTAACATAATCATTTCTCGCAGAAAATTCGATAACATGATATTTCAAAGGATATTTTGTAGATTTCACGACAACTGTGATAATATGTTGAATTTCTCATGTACGACAATATCTTCGTGATATATTCATATTTATTGTTGTATATTCGACAAAACTTGCTAATTTCATAGATATTTCGTAAATATCACGACGAATAAACGATAGTACGTTGAATATCTCTATTTCGTTGATTTTTTCGTGATACATTCGTATTTTTAGTTGTAAATTCCACGAAACATGCTAATTTCTTGGACTTTTCGTAGATTTCACGAAGGAAGAGTAACAATACGATTAATTTCTTGCTTTCGAAGATGTTTTCCAGAAACAAAACTTGCTAATTTCAAAGATATTTCCTAGATTTCGTGACGAAACAGTAATACAAATGTAAATATCTCAGTTTTTGTCTAAATTTTGGTGAAATATTCATATTTTTCGTATAACATTCGAGAAAAGTTGCTGATTTCTTAGATATTTCGGATATCTCATTGAGAAACAGTGACAAGTTAATGAAATTTCCTCTTTTCGTCGGTATTTTCGAGAGATGTTCGTTTTTTTTTTTTTCGTATAACATTCGAGAAAAGTTGCTGATTTCTTAGATATTTCGGATATCTCATTGAGAAACAGTGACAAGTTAATGAAATTTCCTCTTTTCGTCGGTATTTTCGAGAGATGTTCGTTTTTTTTTTTGAAAATTCGAGATAATACATGATGAATATTGCAATGATTTAACGGAGACACAGTGACAACGAGTTCAATTTACCAGTTTTGAAGTTATGCTCGTGAAACGTTCAAATTTTCGGTAG
>NIPQ01045020.1:0-10459 GCA_002806875.1 Lepidotrigona ventralis hoosana | reverse complement strand
TATTAAAATAAGAAATATTCAGAAAAATACGTAAAATGTATAATTCGTTTTTTTTTAACCTTATGATATATTTGAACAATAAAATACAATGAAAAATTGCGAATTTTTTCGAAAATGTTATCTAGATGTAAAAATTTATCAATTATCAATTAGTTGCTGTTCAACTCCCCGTTCTTTGAATAAGAAGAGAAAAAATGAGGTTGGACGTAAAATTTTATTTCATTGAACAAAGATAGAAGACAAGTTTGGCAAGATTTAAAAATTTATCAATTATCAATTAGTTGCTGTTCAACTCCCCGTTCTTTGAATAAGAAGAGAAAAAATGAGGTTGGACGTAAAATTTTATTTCATTGAACAAAGATAGAAGACAAGTTTGGCAAGATAATTTGTGCTGCTAGCATTATGCACGTCTGGCGAAGTAAAGTATACGAAGGGATAATATTTATATTGAGAACAGGCCTTATACCCCCAACGAACGAATGTGACAAATCTGGTTTCGCACGAATGACAAATAGAACTGGGCCTTGGACCTGATCTCCTCTGGATTTTCTATATGTCGCGTACAGAACAGGTTTGGACTTATTCTTTTAAACGATTTCTTAACGCTTGTACTGGCTATCGATTTTCGCTCATTGATCAAATTGAAGTACAAAACTAAAGACTTTTTCCTTCTCGTTGTTGAAATCCTTGAAATTGAGATTTTGTGTTTCGTAGCTGTAATTATCGATACAACCTTTCTTTAATCTGAAATTCTGTAAAGTGTATAATTGTACTTAAGAAACTTTCGGTTACCTGGAACTTGGGATTCCTAAGAGCTTAGAAAGTAGCAATGAAAAATATGGAATACATTGAAAATTTCGATTAAAAATTAGCAAGTAAAAATTCGAAATTAATTGTAAATTAATTTTCAACCAAACATAAATCTCGAAAAACTCATTGTTAGCTCAAGTACAACTTGAACAAGTTCAAATCCTCTCTGCACACTGTTGAATTCATTAAGACAAGCTCGTGCAGAGGCACGCTAGAAGAATTTCCAGAATTTATGCGTTTTCGGGGCCGAAAATCGCGAGACAGCAAACGTCATTACGGGGAATGAGGATCGTGACAAATGTTAATGAAATATGACGATTATAATTCATACATGCAGAGAGTTATATTTCCAAAGGATTCAGCGTGTGTTTGTCAGCCTGTGTGCATGATGTTCGGGACTTATCGCGCGCAGAAATTCCTATAAATATACCTGTAGCTCTTCTTCTGAACATTGCACGAACGGCCACGAGCGAAACGAGCTTCTGCCACGGATTTCCGGGACGATACTTTAAACGGGAAAGCAGAGAGGTGGCATCCTAATTCCGAGTTACGATGGCGTTCCCTCGAGGCCGTTCTCTCGGTCGTAACAGTGAACGATCGTCCATTTAAATCGTCTGTATCTCGATTTATTGCTCCTCGCTTCTGGTTCTACGTCATGCGGTTTTCTNGCTCCTCGCTTCTGGTTCTACGTCATGCGGTTTTCTTTCTTACGCTTGCTGACATTTCTTTGCTTTCCTCCCTTTCCGCCGTTCTTTTTTCTTTTTTTTTTTCTCTCGATGGTAACTCATTTCTTCGACGAAATTGATTCAAACGATTGAAACAGTAAATTCCACGTGAAATATGGTAGGAAGAGTTGTAATAATTTATCTATAATATTTATAGATTTATAGATATTATAGATTTATAGATTTATAGATATTATATATATTATAGGTATATATATATATTATATATATTATAGATAATATATATATATATTATATATATATAATATATATATATATATTATATATATTATATATATTATAGATATTATAGATAGATATTATATATATTATAATATTTATAGATATTATCTATAATATTTATAGTTCCATTCACAAGTATTAGTCACTTGCGTGAGATGATTAGAAATTTTTTAATGCGAATGATTAGATATTTTTTTGAAACGATTAGGAAATTGTTTCAGTTTCTCAAATGAAGATTTATCTCGTTTTTAATCAAACCCAAAATTCGATTCAGATTTTAGACAACCTCCGAATTTCGTATCTGTCTCATGGACGTTATTTGAATACATACATGGTAAGAAAAACTGTAGTCTCTGTTTCTACGGTCAGACGACGAAGTTAACAGAGAATCGAGTTTTACTGAACTGGTTTTATTGAACTGGGGATTACACTCCATTCATACCACGTGAACAGACTTCGCGTAATTTTTGAACTCGAAGAAGAGATGGAAAAACTACACCTTTGATACTTAAGTTCTATATCGATTGATGATCTAAGAAATATTTCGACTTTGAAATTGAAGAACTATAAAAAAATAAGAAAAAAAATTGTTACAGAAATTATTACAATCAACTGGAGAACTTTTATACAAAACTAGTAAACAGTTAAATGGTTATTGGTCAGTAGAACATCTACATGTACTAACTAAATAGTTACGAATCTAATTAATTCTATATTTTCATATTTTTTTATATGAACGTAACTAACTTTCGTTTATTAAATATTAGATTGATCAAAAGGTAACTACGTTTTCTTTTTCGTGTGAAGATGAAAATTTTTCATGAGAAACAAAAAGCTTTATTTATATATATAAAATATATTGTTCATTTTATTCGATTACGCATTCAAAAAACTTCTCAACTTTTTCGACAAAAAGCAGTTCCAGAAACGATCTGATATTCTCGTCAACAGTAAAATTTAACAATTCTGACACTGTCGTAGCTTTAAAATTTCTTTATCACATACGTCAGATAATTTTCTATTAGCTTGCACAGCGTTTTCTTTTTTTCCTTTTCAGACATAATGCAACGAAATATGACAAAAATGTTCGTTTCTGATTTTCCATTTTGAAATCGGCGACAAACAATCAAATTGTTAACAAGATCGTGCATTTTCTTTTTGTAAAACAAGTTTGAACAGTTAACTATCAGGTTGCACAATTTTGTGGTTTAAAATGAAGTCAATTACATTTCAAGATATGTACGTTTTATCTATTAAAGAAAAAAAAAACTTTTTGTCCAATTCAATACTTTGCTTCCGAAATGATTTCTTTCACTCTGTGCATTGTGTACACATTTCAAATTTCCCACGAACCAAAAGTAAAATCTTGATTCTTCCTTCACACCATCAAATTTTCCATAAATGCACGATCAATGAAAGCTGAAAATTCTTTAACTGATTTTTTAATAGAAAATTATCCTCAAGAATTCTTAAATAAAAAAATGACTTTTTTAATTAAAACTGATTCTCAATCCTGTAACAAACTGTTAGCGAGTCAATTCTTCAAGAAAGCCGATCTTTCAACGAAAATTTCTTAAAAACCGATCCCAACGTTTCCTCGAACGGCAACTGCGAGCCTTCCTCGCGGCCATGAATTACCACCGAAAGGCACATACGTACCCCGTGAGAGACGTTACCAGCATTGAAAGCGTCCGTAGCCACGTACGGCATACATATCGTGTGTATGTATATTCGTATTCTTATCGGCGTGAGGGGCCAGAAGCTGAATAAAATAAAGTCGTCGGTGTCGGCCTCGTCGCCGGGTGTATTTTCCGCTCGTGAGTGCCCCGCGGCGTTAAACACGCGATATGGCGTTAAGGTAGCAAAGGGACCTGGGACCCTGGCACCAGCCACCGGCCCATTAAATGTTGTACGCCCGGTAATTTATGGGGTGCGAGAGAAGAAACGTAACCACCATCTCCTCTCCCGTCCGGATGGTGCACATAATGCGAGCCGGCGCGCGTTGCATAGGAGACGATCCTCGCGCCCCTCCCCGAGTCGCCGAGTGTCGGCCGTGCCATTTGCATAAAGCTGGACGGGACCACGGGATGACCAGGAGGCAAAGGCCGCTCGGAGATTAAACGTCCGAGATTTCGTCGGCCGTGTTTCTTGCACGCTACTCACGCGGAAAATCCGTCGGGGATTCCGGCTTATCAGTTTAAGACGAGAACCCCGTGCACGACGAGACGCGTGTGTGGAAACCGTGGATCGAATTTTACGGGCCGAGGTGATGATTGCCCGTGATGCCCGTGGGAGAAAACGGGCACGGGATTACAGGTACAGGGTTACGGGAGAATTTATAATACCTATTTTTCCGTTCCGTGCATCTTGTTGAAATAACGACGAAACTCTCTTGTCGATATTTAGAACTGTTGACAACTTACGAGAGAAGAAGATCACGTGACAATTCATTTGGTTTCGTTTCGAGGCGTAATGATTCTACTTCGATCGAAGCGTGTCGTGGTATCGTTTTTTTTTTTTTTTTTTTAAGAAATCATAGCATTCATAGCATCATGTAGCAGAAATTGTGCTTTTGCTCTCGGAAATTGTGAAAATTTAAAACATCGAGAAGTATTTTTTGCTGATTACATCGTTGTTAATTATACTTGCTATATAATATATCTCCGGCATTTTATTGAATTTTATTTGAATATGAGAATCATGCGGTAAAATGTTAGGATTTCTTTAATCCTAATACTCAAAAATCGATGGCAGAGAAAAAGAATCGTGCAGCAAGTTTTGAGAAATCATTGCAAAAGAGAAATGTCAATCGTCAAAGAAAATCTAGAAAAAATTTTGCAACACCTTCAGAAACGTTCAAACTTTAATTAATCGCCGTTGAGAAGCTGTTCACGTTCATTTTCGTATGCACGCGTCAGGGAATTCCCTGAGTACATTCTCACGAGTACTGGAAAAGATCAAACCCGTGTAGAAAGAACGCCCAAGTGACCAAGTCCCACGGTGGAGATCAAAGGAGTATCACGAATTTCTCGCCACTGTCTTTGAAGGCTTGACATTCGAAGCCAATAAATTCAGCGGCCCAGCGACTGATTTGCATGAAGCTATACCTTAAAAACTTCAAACAGCTGTCTTGGCGTTGCGGTAGTAGGAAGTCGCGCAAAGATTTTCCCATAGGCATCTCGGAAATGCAGAGGACCCCCAGCGAAGAGACGCGAGCGCCGTCAAAATGCGGTCCAGCTGACGGAAACCTGTCTGACCGACATTTTTACTAGACGGATCTCTTGTTGCAAGGTGTCGAACGGGTTGTTTCCGGTTTCGTAGAGGGTGCACGGGAGTTTTGGCTAGATCCGAGCGTTATTATTTTTACGACTATTATTTCATTACTATTATATGAAAATTCAATCATTTCTAATGATTACAAGTACAAAAGTAGAAATAATAAATAATAATGAGATGCACAAATAGATTAATAAATATATATACTACATGCTAATAGTTAATACTTCAATTTTATTTTGTATTAAATTAGATTTAGATTGTATGAAAATTCAATTATTTCTACTGATTACAAGTACTAAAGTAGAAATAATAAATAATTGGTAAAGTGCACAAATAGATTAACAAATATATATACTACGTGCTAATAGTTAATACTTCAATTTTACTTTGGATTAGGTTAGGTTTAGATTAGATTTGATTTTACTTTATATTAGGTTAGGTTTAGATTAGATTAGGTTAGGTTACCAATTTTATTCTTACAAAATAAAATGTATAAATGTTTCAAAAAATGGGAATAAAGAATAAACGGGACAAATTAGGAATAATATATAAAATTCTGGTTAGTCTAATTAAAAATCCTGCTTTGCGTTGCGTTAAATTTAAATTTGAATTGGGAAGAAAACTTGTTCTCTCGCATTAACGTAATAAATTAATTATTCTTGCAATAATACGGTAAAAACCAGCAATTGTAATACAAAGATACAAAAAAAAAACGACGTAAGGTACTAAACCAAATGTTTCTTTCTAAACATCCATCAAAACATGACTATCCGTATTTTCAGCGCGAAACACTGACCCCTCGAAGAAGAAAGGAACCTGAAAAGCTGAAAAGACCTTGAGTGATGCTCATTTTCTCTGCCATGCATACACGTTTCTCCCCGAAGATACGTAATTCCCCTGTAAGAGTCGCTCTCCCTGCGACTCCCTGCTAATTTCTTCTCTCATCATTGTTCGTCGTCGTCGTGCTGCAACCCCGTTCTCAAGGAGGACCCCCTGCGAAGTATCGATCCGCTGGTATCGAGCTGCAGGTGATGCGGCGCAGCTCCTCGAACATGGAGAGACGCTTGGACGCGTTCGTGCGTGCGTCGCGACGCGGTGCACAATGTCATCTGCTGACCGGTTCGAATCGGATGGAAACGCGCCACCGTGGGAAGAAGAAGCTGTCCAAAGTGTTGTCCGAAATGCACGCGGAGGAACGCGAGGAAATATCGGACAGTAATTTTTATGACTGCTGAGGTAGAGGTTAAATTTGCAGGAGGAGCTTCTTACCGAGTTTTGAAAGAACTGTGGGTTTCGAAGGTTTCTGGGTCAGCGTCCTGAACGAAAACTTAATTTGGTAGCAATGGTAGCATGTGGTTTGATGAATAGATGAAAAGAGATTGTTAAACATCGTAATTAAAAATATGAATTAACTATAATGACAATAATTATATACGGGTTTCGAAATTGTTCAAAAATTCTTCTTTTCAAAATAAATGAGAAAAATAACGAGATGCTGTTTGATTTCCCCCGTGTCTCTGATCACTTGCAAATTACACATTGTCCAAACCTGCTTCCGCGAGGGACGCGCAAAACGTTAATCGAACCCGTGTGCTACGTTATTACATCATCGATACGTCTTCGAGGCTTCTTTGTACTTTTCTTAGAAATCGTTCATTAAGAAGCGTTGAATTGCCATTTCACCGCGGTAAACACACCTGTGGACCACGTCCAATGCTTCGCAAAAACAGTACTTTCGACGTTTCCCTTCTCCCATAATGTCTGGAATAACTCTCGAAAAAGGAATTCGTGCGAAAATTCCCAGAAACCGCTCGAACGCGATTCGTTTAATGCCAGCTTTGATCCGGCTTGTTAAAAGGCGCACGCATATTTATGAATAATTCAGCCGCGGAAGCGGTATCGACACGGGAAACAAATTAATGGCATGGACGCACATACAGCATCGCGCTGCGCTGTACAGTTCATACCGGGACGTCAAACGTTCGGCGCGTACATCGACGTTACAACGCGCAAGTGCAATTGCACACGCGAGCGAGAAATCTCTGATCTGAATATCAAAGATGCCGACGATTCGTGATCTTCAACTCTTTGCTAAATATTTTTATCTAGATTTATTGTAAAAAGAAAAAAAAGGAAAAGAAAAGAAGATTCAGTCAAGAAATGTCAACAGTTTTTGCACTTATAATTAGCAATTGCAACATCTTTTTTAATTTTTTGGTCAGAAGATCCCATTAACAAATGGTCGAAAACACCATTTTCTATTCTCTATCATCGTTCTTCTGTATACTGGATCGTATCTTTTTCTACTTGGTTCTTTCTTACCGGAAGCTCATCGCGAACGAAGAGCTCTCATTTTTCACGATTGGATGGATAATTATGTTCGTCGTGCTTGCGAGAGGTATGTGAGAATTCAAAAGTGTCAATCTTGAGAATGCGATTTAATTTTGTACCTTTTTTCATTCTGTTCCCATGATTTAATATTTGTGGAAAGTTCGCAATTTACCAATAGATCCCATTATTCTTATTTCAGTGTTCAACGCTAGTTGATGCTGATAATTTTTCAATCTCGAGAAAGTGTCGACTACCTTCCCAAAACGTTTCATGGTTGGAGAAGAATTTCTTCCGTGGCGAAGACCAACAGATGTTCGCGTGCGCGCGAGATCGGTAGAAAAGTCCACTCGCACACAAAGCCGACGTGCGCATTAGCGAACGTTGTCAGGAACAGGTTGCTCCGTTGGCGCGAGCCAGAATCTCGCGGCGTAATACAGATATTGAGTTCACGCGTAGCGCAGGCGCGGATAGAAAAATCCGCTTGAAAGAAACGCTCGCTAATGAATTAGTGCTGTCGGTATCGGAACGGGTCGTGCCTGCGTGCGACAAATTATGCCGATCGTATCGTAAAATTCTATGGAAACAGCTAAATGCTTATTAGAGGCCACATACGCGGGCGTAGATGCAATATATCACCAACTGAACCGTGACGACATTTATGTTTTCATACTTCTAACGATCAAAGTCATCATTTTTACAGTTTTACAGTTGGCATTCTTGCGGCCAACTGGGTCAATGGACAATGTGAAACAAAGTGTCGCCTGTTTTCCTACCCCTCGTCGCGGTTTTCACCGAGCACGTGGATCGATTAACGTTTCCATGTTAATCACGATTTTTCTGTCGACGATCTATAACGAGGTCCTGTTCAATCAATCGATCAATGATAGTGTGACGATCGATTGAATGTGATTGTTGGATGCGATAGATGATCAATAATAGTGCGATAAAAAAAAAAGAAATTTGGATTTATTAATCAATGGAGAGTCGCTTGATACGTTCTATTGTTAAAGTGGTCAGGTGCAACGAATTAAATTGTTTGAAATTTTGCGAACTGAACGATTAAATAAGATTTAGATCTGCCAGTATTTATGATTTTAGAACTTTAGAATACTAATGATTACAGAGTATAGATTATGTACGTCTAATGTTCAGTAGTATACATTCAATATTAGTGTTTCGTATTAAGTAGTAGCTGTATGAAATGATAGTTTTGCTTTTAAATTAGTAATTTTAGTAGTTTTATCTCTCCGCGGAGCGTGTCTGACTTGTGGGAACGATCTACTTAATGCATCAGTTCTCTCATTCCAAAATACCATTCTTCTTTCTTAACATATTTATCTGTTTCTCTATGAAATAAAGCAGAAAATATTCTCCAAAGTACAAAATACTCCGAGAATCAAATATTCTGTCTTCTTCTTAATTATATTTCTGAATCTCTTTACTTACACTGCTATTTTAAATTTATCTCAAAATTATTTGATAAACTTCTGACTCTCAAATTTAATTATGAAATTCGTGTCTTGATGAGACTCGCTCTATCCACGTACCTAAATCTTTTTCACTGACACCAATATGTACGTTACTGTCTGAAATTCAGCTTAAAATCACCCGACTAAATCTCAATGTGAATCATGAAATTCGTGCCAAATGTCTCGACGAGACAGGAATTTTCTACTCGAAACTCAATCAATATATTTAAATCTTCTTTGTTAATACCAGTATGTACATTACTATCCTAAATTCGTCTAAAAATTATTTGCAACTCCCAAAGTTAATCACGAAATTACTATGTGAAATTCATCTTAAAATCACCCGACTAAGTTTTTTCAAAGTGAATCATGAAATTCGTTCCAAATGTCTCGACGAGACAGGAATTTTCTACTCGAAGTCCATGTACCTGAATTTTCTCCATTAATGTCGACATGTACATCTGACACTTCCCTATGAGAGAAAATCCCAAAGATTCGCGAACAACGTCTCAGCGAGGCAAGGATTTCCAACTGAAAGCAGAATCCCTGTCCAACAATCCGGTCTATCGTAACGCGGAACACATATATGGTACGTACGTGTGACACAATACAAGGAACCGGATCGATCTCCCTCCACTTTCGACACCCGTTACAACCGAGACATTAGATCGTACGTTAGACACGGCGATTGGCTCCCGTCGGACGCGAAGAGGTTGGGCCCAGGTGGGCCATCAGGTTCGCAGGGGGGATCCAGGATGCGATTGGCAGCAGGGAAAGCAACGGAAGAAGGGGGCAACGCTATCTTGGCAGGCTCGGTGCTGTACGATCGTCGTGCTGCATCGGCACCCGTTCGACGAAAGGAGAGGAGAGGATTGCTGGATACGCGGTGCAACAACGTTCGAAGCCGGCCGTTCGAGGGAGATCTCGGCGTGCAGATACCGGCGAGAAACGGTAGGCAACGCGAGAACTCGCGGTATTTCCCCGCACTGCAGTTCACCTGAACTTTGTCAAATTCGAATCGATCCGCGCGAGATCGCCAGCGGCAGATTGCGCCGCGGATGACTTCCGTTCCGTGTCGCTCGAACGAAACGGTTCCTTTGCACGTGCGCAGATGAAGATAATGGAGGCGAACCGAGTGAAGCCCGATGAAACGCAACTTTGTCGTACGACGTCCGATTGACAAGATAACCGGGCTGAAATCGTTTTTAGATTAATGCACTGCGAGCGAATATCGATATCGAGATCGATATAAGAGAGAGAGACAGAGAGAGAGATGAAGGGGCAGGATTTTACAGCGATTGATAAAAGGAAAAACGTTTGACAACGATTGCAAATCGTGGTAGCTCGTAGCTAACTATCTGTGTAAGACACGTCAATTGCAGCGTGAACAGGGGGAAAACGGGCGAGACAGATGCCGATAGGAAAGAAGGATTAGGAGGTCGCGGCAAAATCGTCTGGTTAAGAATTTATGTTGTTATCGGTGTTAATGAACCAGAACTGAAATGAATGAAACGTACGAGAATATGTAGTTACGTATATACGTATATAAAGAGGAGGGGGGAAGGGAGTTCGGGATAAAATTCCGAATCGTAATTTGATTCC